>QMIH01001924.1:14583-97983 GCA_003987875.1 Clarias batrachus
AATTAAGTGGAATAACTGGACAAAACATTTATATTATAAAAGATTTTAAGTTGAATAAACTTAGTCTTTAAGTTAAACTTACTTAAGTTTTCATTACACATTACTTAATTTTTTTAAGGCAACCGGTTTCCTCAAATTTTTTAAGTAAATTCAACTTGTCTGGGCTTACAGTGTAATCATAATATGACATAATAATGATACAGTGATTATATGATAATAATAACATATAATATTATTGCATACTTTAAATTTTTTTTGTTAAAATAACATTCAGCACAAACACAAAAAAACACAAGTGAATTGTCTGTGTGCTTAAATCTGTAGAATGATAGTGTCACATTTATAACAAACCCCTCCTTGAAGATGAGTGCAATGTTTTAGCTCTTTAATAAGAACTTAACATATGTAGTATACTTGATATAAAAGAACTAATGAAAAAAATAAATAATTTATTTAATATTTAACAATAATATTCCGTACAAAAAAAAAAAACAGCACTTAAGCAAATGATAATGTCACATACACAGAGGTTAAGAAAAAAATTCTGACACTGTTTCTTGTATCTTTAAAAATAAATAAACAAAACATTTACTTTAAGTAGCAGATAATTAATTAGAATTTATATGCATGTAAATGAATTTAAGTACTTGTCATATGACAGACACAGGTTTAAAGAAAAGGGTAAACGTATCAAGTTAAAAAACTTTAAGGGATGTTTCTCTTTCACAAAGGGTCCAAAGCAAAAGAACATTTAGAAAGCTACAGTAGAGCTCTGATCTGTTCACTGAGAAACCCTTTTCCCAAAACATGGTAGTTTTCCAACCCTGTGAAGATACAGAAATGGATCCACAAGCCCACCAAATATTACAAAGTAGGAAAGTACTGACAAACACATTAATTGCTGTGCTTCTGATAAATAGCCATAAAAAAACATTAATATGATTATTGGGCAATAAGTAATAAACATGCAAACCAGAATAATCATAATCACCCGAAAAGCCTTCTTTTTCATGCGGTTGGATTCTGCATCTTTTTTATTTAATTTCTCACCAGGTCTAGGTTTCCTCAAAGCCTTAAGCACTGCTATAGAGCAGAGAATTTTAATAGAAAATAGAAGAATGTATTCTGGTAATACAATATAACTCAGTGTATTTCTTATTGGTAAAAATGAACAAAACACACTGAAACCTAAAAATATTATCCAGGCAACTAGTGAAAGTGCAGTGCGGTATCTTAGTGGTTTGTATTTTAGGAAAATAATGGGATGGTTCACTGCCACAAATCGCTCCACACAGATACAGCCCTGGAAAAATGGGCGGCTGATACAATGCAGTATGAAAAAAAAAAAGTTGAAGATAAACAAAGTGTTATTAACATAATTTTTATACAATATAAAATTTAATAAACCTAACAATGCACTGAAGCAAACTGAAATCTGACATAAAGAGAGGTTAAAAGAAAAGAATTCTGATCGTACGTCATTTCTTAACCCTGTTATAAACAGCCATAAAACATATACATTGATTGGTAGAGACACACCCAGCACAATTATGGTGAGAATGATGCTTGCACAGAGCACAGTGCTAAGTGTATTACCATCATTAGGAAGGAAAAGTGAAGCGTTCATAACCTTCTCTATGGTCAGCATCACTAAATAGCTGTGGAGGATAAAACAGAAGGCACATGAAAAGGTCAGATAAAGACACTGATTTTAGAGTCACATAATGCTTGTTTTATTTAAAAACCTCCTAAAATACCAACATTTAAAAATCTACTTGCCCATGTTCTAACTAAAAAATTTTCACAGTCTCAGAAATATTCGTCATGTAAAATCTTATTTTTCCACTTTCAATTTGTTCTAGATTCTACAATTACTTCATATGGAAAGTAAAGCTTTCATACTACAGATACAGTTTAACAGAAAATCTAAACCTTGCACACTATGTAAATGTAAATCTTGCAAGTAACTTTAAAGAGATTTTTCCTTTCATGGAAGTTACAAATAGGATTAAAAATCTTTTTTCATTGTACAATTTTCATATTTAATTCTTATGATTGACGAAAACTTGGAGATACTTGTTATATTTGTGAAAAATAATTAGATTGTTACAATGTAATTAAAGATTTAATAGACATGTTTCCTCTACTATTATGTAAGTAACAATGTACTATAATATCACTCTAGTTTAGTTTGTTGATTCAAATAACCAGATTCAAAAACATTTACCTTTTGTGAAGTGTTTAGTCTTCCATTATAACCTCAGCAAGGCAGTTTCTTAATGTAACTTCCAGAGATCTCTGAAAAATGAAGGAATCAAATAAATAGCATTAGACATATGATTTGTCTTAGTAACAATAAATTAATGTTCTTTCCTCTTTTTTAATGTTCATTAATTATATTCAAATGCAGAAACACCATGTATATATAGACAGACTATTACTAATGGAGCAAAGGCCTAGTTCATGATATCACTGAAATGCTTTATACCCTTTGATACTCTAATAAGGGAGGGCCTGGCTTGAATGTTAAACAAATCAAAATATTTATCATCATTAGATAAAGAGGTCAAAAGAGGTAACAACAGAGAAACAATATAACTTTGGAACCAATTTTGCAACATATCAACATATTCAACATATCAGAACAATTGCAAATAAATGTTGGAATACGAAACAGGTATGAGCTGTGCCAATGACATACAGACTATGAGAGATCTATGAACAAACAACAAAATTTTATAACATAAACATGACATATAGACACAGAAAACTGGCACTTAAATAAAAATGAATGGCACAATGATGATGGTGGGCAGGAACATATGTTTAGCTGTCGCTAAAGGAAGGTTTATTACAAGATATTTATGGCACTACCATGACAGTGGTCACTCAACCATCAGTGTAAAGGTAAATAAAATTTATTGTACATTATTTTAAAGGAAATATACCTTCTCAAGACATATGCATCGAATTTAGTGCTGCTGAGAATATACTTTTAATAACTTCACTTTTTTGATAACAACTGTCTTGTAACCTTTAGGATCTGAATATCCTATAACTCTTTAAACTAAGAAGTACAAAGCCCTTTAAACTCAAGCGGCACAGAGACGTGTTGGCAACATAGCATAGGCCAATGGCAATTATAATAAATATATCTGCTTATATGGAAGCTTTGCTGGTGTGTGTTAATGAGGAGGCTTCAGATTTCAAACTGTGTATTTGAATTTTTGGATATGTCAGGTAGAACAAAAATGTAGAGCTCTCAAAATGAGCATATTATTATTCTTTTTTGGACATAGAAACAACCAAAAACAACCAGAACACCCGATTGTGTGTATCTATGCTGTTAATTTGCTTGTGATCCATTTTCAGTTTTTTTTTCTCAGTCACGTTTGGGTAGTTGGTTAAAATGAACAAAAATTCTGTTCATTACAGTATATTGGATATTTTCTTGTGCAGAAAAAAAATCACTCTGTCCTAGATATGTTTATGAAAAAACAAACAAAAAAATCTCTAAAATGCTCTAAGCTTTAATTAATCTGATAGCTACTAATATAGCTATTGATGACTACTAATAGCTTTTTCCAATTAAAACATGTGATTCATGTCAAGCAATTGACAGTACAATTGCAGGATGGATCCGGATTCACACATTATTGATACAATTCTGGGCCAGCAATATATAGTATCCAAATTTAACTAGCAAATTCATCTTTGTTATTAAGTTTTAAACTCTTTAAGTGGCTAAATTGTAAACAGATGATTATTCAGTAGCAACAGTAAAATTGGTATCTCGTAATCTGTTACTACAAGAACAAAAAAAATGAAAGTGGGAATATTCAAAGTTGTAAATGACACTGGCAATATGTGGTTAAATGTATTAATTAGATATGAAGACAGGATATCATCAATAAAATGCCCTGACACAGTAAAAACTCAAATTAGATTTTGATAAATTGTAATTCCAAAAATACTTTGAGAGGGAAACTTGTTGTGCCTTAATTTATGACATATTCACTAAAAATACAAAACAGAGAATGTAACTTAGATGTTAATGCATACTCACTATTGCAAATAGTCACTGGGTTGTCAAACACTGCAATATCTATGTATCAAAGGAGATTAACATATTAAAAACCTGAACATAAGAACAACTTTATGCAAAGCAAGAGTGTAAATAAAAGTTAACATTAAATAATGTGAGAAAAAAAGTGAAAATATAAAAAAGCATGGTTATAAAAATCAATTACATCAAATATTACTTGCTCTAGCAGGAAGAAGAATTTTACATAGAAATAATAATTTACACCATATGGTCAAAAGCAGTGGCATCCCCTAATGAATCAGAACTTTGATTTGGTTTGGAAGCTGCTTAGGGTAGAGAAGACAACCATTCCAGCTTATTCTCTCTTTGTTGTGACAATAATTTCCACTTTTCTGCAAAGACTTTGCAGTAGATTCTGATTGGAATCAAAATTTGTGGAAATTAGTCGGTTCATGAACATAATTCGTTCTGGTCTGTTTTGGTTGTAACCTGATTTGGTCGCACACTGATTCATTTTTTTCCAAATGAAAACAAGTAAATAGAATGAATCTGTTTTGTCTAATAATTTTTGCAGAGTACTGTTTATATATAAATATCAGGAAAGATTGATGTCATTCTGAAACACCAAACTAGTGCATCGAAATGGCCGACTTCTTGCAAGTGGTCTCCCAGATTCATCAGTCCCTTCCCCATCACCATGATCATCAGCCCCTGAACTGTCAGCCTTCTCTTGCAACTGTCTCCTCCACCATGCAATGAACAAGCCCCTCTTTCCATGTTTCCCAGATCTAACCTCTGGTGTAAAGGATTTAATTGACAGGTCAATGCACCTGTTGTTTTTCAAGCTCTATTAAATGATGCACTCAGTTACTTTTTCAGTGTTTTTGACTTTTGTCTATTTGGAAGATATATTAATCTTTTCACGGTCACTAGAGGAACATAACCCATGTGTAAACCCATCCAAAGACTTGTTGTATGTCAAAGCAGAGAAATGCAAGTTTTGCCAGGACACAGCTTCCTTCCTCAGAGTTATGATTGTACTGTGCAAGGTCCAAAAAGACCCAAGAAAACTGAAAACAGTAACAGACTGCCCAACCTCAGCAACAAGAAAGGAACGCAATGCTTCATAGGTTTCACCTTTTTTTTTTTTTTTTACCATACTTTTACATGCATCTTCAGCTCTGTGGCCACCCTGCTCATTTCTCTAACCTCAGACAAGACTATTTTTTACTGTCTAAGCAGAAAGAGAAGTTCTTCTAAGACTTCACCACTGTTCCTATCTCCACATGGAAAGATCCTTTCCTCCAGTTTGAGGTAGAGGTTGACTCAGAGTCTGGAGTTGGGGCAGTATTATCTTAGAGATTGCTGACAAATAACATGTTACACTGTCAGTGTTTTTGACAAATAACACATTACACTGTCAATGTTTTTTTTTCCTCTCACCATCTCTCCTCTACAGAAAAAAACTGACATAAGTGACCCAGAGAAGTTAGCAGCCAAGCTTACTTTAGAGGAATGACGACATTGGCTTATAGGGATTAAGATTCCATTCTTCATTCGGACTATATCCGAAGAACCTGGAGTATCTCAAGACAACCAAGGGGCTGTCAGGTCTAGCTTCAGCAATGATATGTGCCTAAAAATTAGGACAATGGCAGATGACAATGGCATAATTCATGATTCATAATTTTCACACATGGATTGGCCAGACCTAAACACCATTGAGAATCTTTCAGATGGGCTGGAGAAGACTTTACACAGCGGTCTGGCAGTCTGACTGAATACAGGATTTTCCATGTCCATTTCCAATTCAAAAATGTGTGTGACTTTTTATTAACAATATTTTTAATTATTGGTGCAAATGAACCTTGAATGCAGTTAAAATATGTATAATATGCACTTGACACTTTATAGAAACTAAATGTCAGGAAAATGTAGTTCAAATAAAAAAGGCAGTGTCATTTCCTATGAGTATTTATTTAAACATTGTAATCATGTAGATATTGTACTTTACAATGCATTAATTTAGGTTCATTATACTATAGTTGACTTTTTTTATTGAAATGCTCTTATTCATGCTTTTTTGTTGATTGTTAAAGAGTATGACTCCAATAATGCATTCAACAATTTCAAACAATATACTGTACAGTATATGTAATGTATGATATTTTAAATAGTGCAATTGTGCTCACAAAAACTTTTGCAATGGTTATTCTTTAAATAAGATCTTATAAATGGCAGATTAGTGTTCTCACATCTCCAATTGTGTGTTACCAGAATTCAAAATGTCTGTTCAGTTTTGGATTTGATGCCATAAGAATTTTTTTTTTTCTACTGCTCAAAATCTAAGAGGAAAAAAAAAAAAAAACCTTAACACAACACAACTCACTCAAAAACCGGTCCTAAATAACAACTTGTGCACTCAAAAGATTGAATCTAATATGGCCAGTACAAAATACCACTATCATGAATTTGGAGACAAAACTAGCAGATTACTGTTATGGCAAATTAAGAAAGAAGAATCGGACCGATATATACATTCGCTTCAATTAAATGAAGGAAATTATATTAAAGATCAATATACTAAAGATTAATACATTATTCAAGAACTACTATGAAGAATTATATAAGACAGATGATAAGTATGGAAATATTTTGAGTCAAAAAATTTTCTAAACAAATTACAATTACCTAAGATTGATGATGAGGATAATGAATTATTAAATTCTTACATTACTGAAAAAGAGGTACTTAAAGCCATTAATGACCTGGAAAATAACAAGGCCCCTGGTCCAGACGGCTTTCCAGTGAAGTACTACAAGTCTTTTTTAAAACTACTGTTAACTCCTTTAACAAACATGATTAAAGGATCACTTGAGAGAGGTTCACTTCCTCAATCTCTGGAAATGGCAACACTAACACTGCTCTCTAAACCAGGAAAAGATAGACACAAATTAGGATCTTACAGGCCGTTAAGCCTTCTCAATGCTGACTATAAAACTTTTGACCAACTTACTTGCCTCAAGACTGGAAACTGTCATACCCAATGTAATACATTCAGATCAGACAGGATTTGTTAAGAACAGACTAGGTGCGGATAATGTCAGAAGACTATTACATATAATTAATATTGCTCAAAAGAAGAAATTGTCAATGTTTATATTGTCCATGGATGCTGAAAAAAACTCCCCAATTTTAGACATTATTACCTAGCTTCACAACTTCGGTCTATATGGATTTGGTTACACCCTGATCAGGGTCAATGTTAGATGGTTATCAATAGAACAATGGGAGATGAATCCTAGCTCAATTTGACAGAATTGAGCTTACTTTTCTTTTTGAGATACTAGATAATATGGGCTTTGGGTTTAGGTTTACTGGATACTTAAAAACTATATTTAACTCCCCTAAAGCACAAATCCTTACTAATAATATTATGATGAATATTTTTGCTCTGTCTAGAGGATGTAGACAAGGTTGTCCTATTTCTTCCTTATTATTTGCCTTGGCCATTAAACCTCTCGCTGCAGCAGTAAGATCTCATTACGAAATAAAAGGAGTTGAAATCTGTACTAGTGATCACAAAATATCTTTATATGCGGATGATTTGTTGATATATCTGACCAATCCACATCTCTCTATTCCCCCTTTATTAAAATTATTTAAAGATTATAGTAATACATCTGGCTACAAATTGAACTACGGTAAAAGTATAGCTTTTCCCATTAATGTATCAGAGCAAGAACAAAATATAATTAAACCATTAACGCTATCCAAAAATGGATTTAAATACTTAGGAATTCATATTGAATCAACATTTAATGAGATATTAAAAAAAAACTGCTACACACTCCTAGACAGAATGAGAGACGATATGCACAGATGGAAGGACCTACAAATGTCATTAATAGGCAGAATCAATGTCATCAAAATGAATATCTTACCTAAATATATGTATAAATTCCAGTGCTTCCTTTGAATATTCAAAAATCTTATTTTAAAGAATTAGATAAAGTTCCATCAGGTTTCCCTTGGAAAGGTAAAAATCCTAGAGTAAAACTTCTTAAGCTTCAAGCACCGTATAAGAAAGGGGGACTGAAACTTCCCAATTTTCGACATTATTACCTAGCTTCACAACTTCGGTCTATATGGATTTGGTTACACCCTGATAAGGTCAATGTTAGATGGTTATCAATAGAACAATGTGAGATGAGTCCTATCTCATTAAAGAGTATTCCGTTTTTTGAATAAAAAAAAAAGACTATACACATTCACTAGGAACGCATTAATACTTAATACCTATGCTACTTGGATGAAATCACATAAAATATGTGGCCTTGACAACGTCCCACTTAGAAATTTACCATTGTTAGAAAACCCTGTCATGCCCCCAGGCATTATTGATGGAACACTCAAAGCATGGGTACATAAAGGTGTAAAGACATTGGAAAAATTATATGTCAATGATTCCTTAATAAGTTTTGAACTATTATCCCAGACATATGGTATACCAAGACATAATGTTTTACAAGTTAGACATTGGATTAAGGAAATTACTCCTGAAACATTTCCCAAAATCCCAATAACATCACTATTTGAAAATATTATGTTTAATGAGAAAGTGACCTCTCCAAGGTCAGTATCAGTAGCATCCGGGTTATGCGTCCGGGGCTAGCATCA
This sequence comes from Clarias batrachus, assembly GCA_003987875.1. NCBI lineage: Eukaryota > Metazoa > Chordata > Actinopteri > Siluriformes > Clariidae > Clarias > Clarias batrachus. The sequence continues at coordinate 23,309 of QMIH01001924.1, forward strand.
GTAGGATATAATATTTTAACAGCTAATTTTAAGCCATTTGTTAACATCAGGATCTCGGCTGCACATACAGTTTGGTTGAGTGGGAGCCACTTGTGGAGAGGGTACAGACAACATCGGCAAATTAAATTCAACATTTTGCACCGGACATATCATACTGCCCAAAGAAATTTTATGTCTTAACAGTATATACAAGTATATATGTATATATGTATGAATACATGTGTATATAATATTATTATCATTCATCATCCAAACCCTTTTTTAAATCAATACATTTATTTTTATTGATTTTATTATTATTATTATTATTATTATTATTATTATTATTATTATTATTTACTTAATTTTTTATTTATCTATGTTTGTTTTTTTTGTTTTTTTTTAGGAAAAGGGAAAAAGAGTGAAAAGGTGGTTGTATTGTTACAAGTACACTATATGTTATGGTTTACATAATGTTTTTGAAAATAAAAATAAATGAAAAATAAAGCTATTCAAAATGTTTTTTTTTGTTTTTTTTTTAATTTAGCTCATCTTGCAAAACACTCGCAGATCAAATTTCCTCCAGCAATCCAAGGTTTTACTATAAATAAATAAATAAATAAATAAATAAATATATACAATTTTTTAACACTGCCAACTATTTTATTTATGTCACAATTTTAAAGAAAATATGTCCTTACTGCAACTGACAATTAAGTGAAAAATTGTCTATTTGAGCATCATTTAAAGGATTTAAAACATCAGCATCAATAGGATTTTACAGTGTAAAGTGTAAACATGTTCACTGAAATGCAAAACAGAGGATATAAGGTAAATACTACACAAATGCAAATAACAAAGTAATTGGTTTGTCAAATGCTGTAATATATATTTATCTACGTTGATTGACATGTTAAAAGTCTTAACAGCAAACCACTGTAATGCAAAGCAAGAGTTAACATAATAGGAGGACAGAGAAGTGACTATTAAATAATATAAGTAAAAACTAAAGCTTAAAATTGTGAAAATGTGTAGTTATAAAAATCAATTTCATCAAATATTATTTACCTTGACAAAAAGAAAATAGTAATTTGCATAGTTGAAATTATCATTTACACCACATGATTTAAACAAATGGGATCCCTTAATCAGTCAGAAGTTTGGTCTGGTAGCAGGACAGGCTAGACAAGTCAGTGAATCACTATTGTTTTACATACGCATTAGATAGTGATTTAGAATTTTGGCTGTGGTGTGATGTTGGGCAATGTGTTCCAGAGCACAGTTGATGTTCTAGTCCATCACAAAGGTGTTCAGTGAAATGGATGTTCAAGGCTTATTGCAGGATACCTGTCTTCTAAAAGTTCAAATAGTATTGATAGTAATAGTATTACATTTTTGCTATCTTCAATAAATATCCTCCTTTATGAATCCTCATTATTGTCCCAATTTCAGAATTTCAACCTCTACAATTAATTAACATGCAAAGTTATCATACTATCAAATCTAGCCTAAGTCACTTTTCTCTTTCCTAAAAGGTTCCAAATAGCACCACCTTTCTTAACCCAAAACTCTGAACACTTGCCCTCCCAGATATTATATCTATCCCAGCAAATCAAGATCAAAACTTTACTTTTGTAGTAAAGTTACTTTTTGTAGAAAAGTTAATTTTGAGTTACCAGCCTCAAAAAACACCAATTACCAGCACCTCAGACAAGCCTTTATGAATGATATACAGATGCCAAGATTATGTCACAAGGTTCTCTGTAGGAACAATTAAATATATATATATATATATATATATATACTTGTTGGAGGTGTTACCTACCAAAAATGTTGTAAAAAACTACCAGTAAAAAACTTTTATTCAACATGGTAAGGCAAAAAATATTGGAGTGAGGCAATCATCAGAAATACTTGTGTTTGTAGCACACACTTCATACCAGATAGGGTAAAATAAAGTATTGTCAATGAACCTTTAATTGAATTCAATAAACAAATGTAATTGATTTATGCCATTTACAAGGTTTTGTAATAATTAAGTATAGTCATTTGTTTTTCAGTTTAAGCCAATCAGAGCTGCTGCCCAGATGCTTGCCAATAGTGCACTCATTAAATGTAATAGTAGTGATGGTGCTTTTGAAGTACAAGGTTTCTTTGTCCAAAAGCTATCCCCTGCCACGTGGATTGCACAAGTCAGCACATTCTCAGTGCCAGTCCCAACTTGGACAAAATTTTGTTGTGTCATGAAGGGCATCCAAAATGAGGTGTTCTTTCAACTGCTCCCATCAAACGGTTAATGCCATGCCAACGGTCATCCCATCCACATATAACTTAGCACAAGTTTGATGCCAGATGCCATTTCTGACACTGAAACCAGCACTGAAGCTGCCCTGCATTCAGTGGCTGGGAAATTGAACCAGACTTTCTGCATGGTAGATGAGAAGCCTACAACTGAATCAAAATTTCTTAAAAATCTAATCAACTACAGGAACTGTTTATATCAAGTTATTGTTGCTAAAGGTGGTTCTAGTAGATACTTGGAAACTAACTAACTAACTAACTAACTAACTAACTAACTAACTAACTAACTAATTAAATCAATAAATCAATAAATGAAGCTGTATGAGCGTCAATAAGCATCAATTCTTTACTTTCTGGTAGATGCCTTATAGTACTGGAATATACCCATGGAGGAAAAATCTATTTGTTCTCATTCTGTATATTCTGGTAGTCAGAGGACATAATTTTATTACCACAAAATGAGCCTAGACCTGCTAGACCTGACGGAATGAACCAACCCCGGATCATAACTCTGCCTCCAGAGGCTTGTACAGTGGTCACTGTGCAGGATGGGTGCATTGCTTAATGCCCCATGCGATTAACAGTAAACAACGCTTCACTTCTTACCCTGTTGCTCCTATTAAGTTGCAGAGTAAATCTGGACTCATCAGACAACATGGCTTTTTTACATTAATTTGAATCTTTATGCTCCTGCATTTTTAAGCCTTTTTTTTTGTTTCAAATTAGCCTCACTATCATATAATTTTCTTATGGCCACACAGTTGTTCATATCTGCAGGTCAACAAGTTGACACCACTGAAAAGATTCAATTTTTTGGCCGGGAAGTGTATTGTTGAATTCCAGGGTATACTCATATTCTTTCCACTGGGCTTTTGAATGTTGATTAACTTGTTGTGGGAAATGCCTGTAAATTAAATATTTTTTTGGTTTGTTTTCCACCTGAGGCTATTTGCTTGTTTATATACATTAGTGAACTGCTATTTAAGTTCTGAGAAATAAAAACATACAATTGAAAGAGGCTGCTCATCCAATTTAACTGAAATGTGATAGGAATACAGAATGTGTATATATTGGGAGTTGAACAATTGGCTGCTCAGCTGTTCTATGGTCAGGCCTGTCAAAATATTACTGACAAACCCCAAACACGTCATTAAAGCAAGAACAATGAGCCATCAATTAGGCTGAAGAACTACTGTCCCAATATTTATGCACCTGCCTATATGTATGCCTTAAATTCAAAATGACAAGACACACAAGAAACCTTAGAATGATGAAATAAAACTGAATTTCTTTCATTCTGCATTTTTGGATTTTTAATATTTCATTCTTTTTTAAAAAGAACAGAATGAAAGAGATTTTTCCAATCCTGTGAAGAAACAGAAATGGGTGCACAAATCCAGCAAAAATCGTCAAGTAGAAAAGTACTATAATACACTATTTTATGTGAATCTGATAAGGAATCATACTGTACACAAATATTAATATCATAATTTTTAAATGCTTGCTTGAAAACTTAAACTCATTATTTTACCCACTTGTTGTTTTGAACTCGCTTGTCAAACCCACTGTGTTTATCACCTGATTACCTTTTTATAGAAAGTAGTTGATATTTCTTTCCAAAAAAAATCCTCATCCACTATAAATGCAAATTAGTTAAAAAAGTAACAATGAACATTTAAAACCGAAAAAAAAAAACACTTCAATCCTAATTTACATATAGTAATTTTTCATTTACAGTATACAATATGGTTAAAATACAGTATATGGTACAATTAATTGATTATATATATATAAAACATTAAAATAAAATAAAGCTTAGTGCTGGTGGTATTCAGTGTAATTTAATCATAAGCCTAAATTTAAAGGAAGTTTTCCAACCCTGTGAAGATACAAAAATGGATCCAGAAATCCACCAAATATTACAAAAAAGGAAAGTACTATCATACACATTGATTGCTGTGCACCTGATAAATAACCATACAACAACATTAATATCATTATTGGACAATAAATAATAAGCATGCAAACCAGAATAACCATAATCACCCAAAAAGCCTTCTTTTTCATACGATTGGATTCTGCATCTTTTTCATTTAATTTCTCACCAGGTCCAAGTTTCTTCAAAGCCTTAAGCACTGCTACTGAGCAAAGAATTTTAATAGAAACTATAAGCAAGTATTCTGGTAGCAGAACATAATATAATATATTTCCAAATGATAACAATAAACAAACCACACTGATTCCTAAAACTATTATCCAGGCAACAAGTGAAAGTGCAGTGCGGTATCTTAGTGGCTTGTATTTTAGGAAAATAATGGGATGGATCACTGCCACATATCGCTCCACACACACACAACACTGGAAGATGGGGCGGCTGATAGTATGCATCATGAATGAAAAGACCAATAAACTATACAAAGGACTTTTTGCATCATTGTTATAAAATACAGTATCAACTACACTAAACACATAATTAAAGCAAATTATGATCTCACACACACACAGGTTAAGAGAAAAGAATTCCGATGCTGATCCATTTCTTACACTTGTTACAACCTGCCACAAAACATATACAGTGAGTGGTAAAGATATACCCAGTACAATTATGCTGAGAATGATGAGTGCACAGAGAACAGGAATAGGTGTATTACTATCAGGAGGAAGAAAAATTGAAGTGTTCATAGCCATCTCTATGGTCTGTGTCACTTATTGCTATGGAGGATAAAATGGAAGACGTAAAAATTATATATAGACACTATTTTTAGAGTTACCTAATGCTTTAAAAAACAACAAAAAAACTAACATCTGCTCCGTAGAGGTACAACATTTTCCTGTTAATTACATCTAAATGTGTTAGCCATATTTATAAGCCCATTTTGTCAATTTCATTAAATAATTAGATTAAATATTTAATAAATATTTTCACCTTGAACTGGAGGTGTTTCATAACAAAGCATCAGACAGACATAGAGTGTTACAGTGTGGAACTTTATTACACTCAGGTGAAGGGGAGGGGGCGTGATTACAATAAGTGCCACATGCAAAGCTGGAACACACACATGCCACATATCAAGAAAGGTTTAGCTTATAATGAAAGAGTATTGTAAAAGTGTGTTGCCTAATTCGGATAGTAACAGAACAAAAACAGCACTTACAGTAGATAAGGGGGCATAATGTTTGTGTGATAAATTTGTGATGCTCTCAGTTTAGGGAGCGACTTTACTTTTGGTTAACACAAAACAGACCCCCATTATTGAACCATGTTTAGCAAATGTTACATGTAGTTCAGTTTAACTGATGGAGTCTTTTACAACAGGCGGTGGTGTAGTGGTAAGCACTGTCGCCTTGCACCTCCAGGGACCTGGCCAGTCTCAATTCCCGTCTCTGTGTGCATGGTGTTTGCATGCTTTCCCCGTGCTTGGTGGGTTTCCTCCGGGTACTCCCACAGTCCAAAGACATGCAGATTGGGCTAATTGTCATTCCCAAAATTGCCCATAGTGTGTGAATGAGTGGATTGGCACCCTGTCCAGGGTGTACCCCGCCCTGTGCCCTAAGGCTTCAGGCCCCCGTGACCATGCAAAGTTAAACTTGTTTTGAGGGTTATATAATGGCAACTTTACATATGCAGGTTAACTCACAGATAGCACTCTGCTGAAGGGCCAATGCTGGGTCAACGGCAGCACATTCATTAGGCCGATGTTGGGCCGTGGTTGGCCCAATGTCATTTTGTCCATTGGCCCAATGTTGGCTCATTGATGGGTTGGCACAATGTTGGTTTAGTAGATAATTACAAGTTTGGCCCAGTGTTGGCACAACATTGCTATGGATTTTAGGTTTCACATTCACAGCATAAGTGATGATGAAAATGATCAAGACAACAGAAAAACCAGAGATTAACTAACATGACTAAATAAATTAACTAGAAACACCTGTGACAGGGAAACCATAAACACCCATGTCAAAATAAAACACCCAATAACATAACACCATAACACAAAGTCCAAAAGCACGTAAAGATTTAGTGGGCACAGAGCACTCTCTTGGGGATAACCCTGAGGTGCACACATATTGGCATCATCATAGCCACCCTCTGGCAAAGAGCAATACACACCTGGAGCGTTTATTGTTGCATTGTTTTACTGCACACGTCTTTGTCTGAAAATTACAGAACATTTGCTAATATTAGTGATTTAGCAAAATCCAGAAATAACCAGAACTAGATGGTTTAGTGGTTAATGACTTGACGTTTTAAAATTGTCACTGTAAACAATTGTGTGATTGGAAGGGGAAGTTAGTACAACATTACATCATACATTTTGCAAATGCAAAACAAAAAGGTTGCAAATAAACCACCACCTAAATGCAAATGTAAAGAAGAAAACATAATAAAAATCAAGGACTAATTTGTTTATCTCTATATATTTTAGATTTTTAAGAGGAGAACATTTATTAAGTACATATCTGCAAAGACCCCCCTAAAAAGTAAAATTTAAACAATATGTATGCAAGGATATATAAAATATGTACACATTGTCTACCACTAGAAGAAACAAGTAATTAATAATCTTGAGGCTTTTAATCAGAACCAAAAAGCCTGAAATGAAAAAAGGTTTTCCAATTGTGAAAAAAACAAAAATGGATTAAATGGCCTCTGGAGTAATATAAATCAAGTGGTGACAGAAAGATAAATATGTGAAATATATAGTCAAATGGATGATTAATTTACCTTTTATTTAAACAACTTTTAAGCAACTACAGTACTCTAAATCAGTAACAATAGGGAGCCTAATATATACATCCTCTATGTAAACCTCATAAGGGAGTTATAGGAATGGTTCCCAACAATCTTGAATGAGTTTCCAGAGGTGGTGAGTACTTATTCACTGCTTTTACTTTATTCTCCAATTCAACTAATCCAAAAACGTCTCAATTGGATTTATATTGGGCAATTGTGGCACCTCTTCTGCTTGTTGTTTCAAAGTAATTGTTTTTCCAAACAATGGTCATGGTTTGACCATGAATATCTGACTAACACAGTCTCCTCTGATCAGTTGATGTTGAAATTTCTCTGCCACTTGAACTCCAAAAAGCATTTCTCTTTGGTGCTGTAAATTAGTGATTTCTTAGGCAGAACTTCATTTCTTAAATGATGGACTTTGGTGGTTGGAAGGTCCTATCTCTTTATTTCATTGGGTGTTTCTTACCATAATTTGGATTTGTACAGTTGTATTGTTTTGTACAGCAAAACTAATAGGCCTATAAACTTTGTACCCTTCCTCTGCAGTAGACAATTGGTGGTGTAAGGCACCTTAAGAAGAAAAAAACTTGTGAACCATTTCAGGTGACTCCCCCTCATAAACCTAATGACAGAATGGCATGAGTGTGCCAAGCTGTCATCAAAGTTAAATATTGTTACTTTGGACAATTTATAATATAACATATTCTTGATTAACACTTTCTTGTTCACTATATAATTCCATAAATGTTCTTTCATATATTGTATGTTTTCAATATTAATGTGCAATGTTGAAAATAATAAAAAATAAACAAGAAATACTGAAGGAGAAGGTGTGTCCATCTGTTTGACTTGTAGTACAGTATATAGTCAAAGTCTAGAACAACACTGGAGATTTATGGAATAACGCATATGGAATTACAGTATGTAACAACAATGACAATAATAAAAACAATGGCAAATAGTTATTATTAATTAATATTAATATTTTAAGGCATAAAGGTCACCTGTTCTGGAACAGTTCTTGCAACAACAGTATTAAGCGCATTTGCAAAACCAATCAAGCACCATGATGAAACTGGCTCTCAGGAAGACCTGGTCTATTACAAAGAAACACAGAAACTCTGCTGCAGAGGAGTTCATTTAGAGTTTCCAGCCTCAGAACTCCCCAATTATAATATTATTATTATTATTATTATTATTATTATTATTATTATTATTATTATTATTATTATTATTGCTAAATTAGTCTCTAAGTATAAATTAAATATTGTTCCCCAAACTCTGTAATAATTTTGGAGCTGGTTGTACATGACACTATGACATATTTGCTACAGATGCAAAACAAAAGCATGCAAAGAAACAACAAATCATAAATGCAAATGCTAAAGCTACTGGGTTGACAAACACTGCAATATCTATTTATCTAAAGGGATTATAACATTAAAAACCAGCACAGAAAAAAGAACTTACGCAAAGCAAAAGCAAATGTAATGGGAGAAGAGACATGTCTATGAATAAATACTGATACTGATGCCAATTTAAATTGGGGTGTGTCTTTGCCATTATAATATTAGCCTTAAAATAGCTTTCTGCTGGAAACATTTACAGTGCTTTACTTTACTCAAAAATAAAGTTACATTACCCAGTCTAACCATTCATGTAATCATGCAATCAGATGAAAATATAAAAAAAATGTCCTCAGATTTTCATGTAAGCTAAACTAAAAAGTGAAAATCAAGATGACTAATTTGATTTTAAAATTGTATGAATTTAAAATATGAGAAAATTATCATTTAGTAGTATACTTTAATGATCACAAAGTGGTTAGTCTGTATTGCTTAACAGATGAAATGATAATGTGAGTAAAAAAAAGCCTTCTATTTATTAAATTAATTATAATGTTGTTAATAAATCTTGTTTTTTGTTTGTATGATTCATTTTTGACAAAAAATTATGACAAAAATAATGAGTCTGTCTGTCTGTCTGAGACATGTTTCCTAAAATCTTATGCAAAACAAACTGCTAGAAACCTGTTTTATAGGACAGTCATTTTAAACTGGATAAGCTAATTGACTCTCTTGTTAAAGTTAGCTTTTGTCAGCTTAAGCTCTTGTCCAAGCTTGAGGCGTTTTTATCAAATAAATATTTTTAAAAAGTTATACACGCTTTTATAATTTTAGTCGACTTGATTATTGTAATGCCCTCTATGTTGGTGTTGGCGATTTGGTCAACTATGTTGTGATATATAAACACTACACTACTTAAGTGTGTTATGTGTGTCATGTGTTAACAATTGCCCTGACTGAATACAAATATACTCATTCCTGTATGAAAGATGTTAATGATGGTATGGTGATGATGATGATGAAGATGATTATGTTAATGATGAGTAGCTGTATGTATTCAAATATTATAGTATAAGTACAGTAGTAATACATTTATTTATAATAATATTTTTTACAACTGCCTTTGTTACAATATAGTAATATGTGAAAATAGACTGATAAAATATAAATTATATTGTTGATATTTTCTTTTTTCAGACATCTGCATGTCCCAATTAGCATTGCGCATCCCTTCCATGTACATCCCAATCTTGTCATCATTCAATTCATTGCAGTTTAAGCCATTAAACTTTTTCTCTCTGCTTTTGGTCTTTGATATTTATTTTCATTTTCTGTTCCGCTAACTGATATATGTTTCAATTCTTGATTTTTTTTAAACTTAGTGCTATATAATTGTAGTTTCATAATTGTTCACTCACCACAAAAAGGCATTGTTTATTAAATAACCTCAACAACATGAATCTGCATTTTGGGAACTTTTTATTATATTCACCAAGAAAAAAAAGTAAACAAAAATAAAAAGCATTTACATTATTTTTATTTTTATATTCTGATTACTTGAGCATAACATTTAAAAATAAAAAGTGGAAAGCTCATGATTTATGTATTAATAATTGTAGGACATTACCAGTTTGAGAACAACAGCCTAGCAACATTGACTGCAAATATAAATAAAATTTGCAAATGCAAAACAGAACCCTTGCAAATAATTCACAAACTGAATGCAAATGTGAAGAAAAAGAAAAAACATGCCATTAAAAGAGCAGACACTAGTTTGCATTAATGAAATGCAAGTACATTGTTTTTAAGTTAAATCATTTATTGAGACCAAACACCAGTTTAACATTAAAGAAGAGTTACACTGTAAGCACTATAAGATCTTGTTACAATTCATAAACATTCCATGAGGATATATAGAATATACAGACATTGCTTAGCTGACCCCTTTAAGCCTCAGCTTGTGCTGTAATTCATCTTAAGTTATATTATTTAATAACGGGTATGAATGGCTCAGTACAGTGAAACTAAGAATTGTATATAGTTATAATAGTGCAGAATGCCAGTCTAGACTCCACTGCATTGCAGAAGTTTGTGTTTAATCTTATACCATGATGGCACTTCTAATCTGATAATTATTTTATGACTTTAATATTGCGGTTATTAGACTTCTTAGAATTGTTTTCCACAATTATTCACAATTTTACATTTTTAATTAACATTCTAACAGTAACTTAATATCTTATATCAAAAATTAAAGTTTTTCAGTTTCCAGAAATTCAAGAAAGACGGCCAACCCTGTAGATATAGAGAAATGGACTTACATAACCAAAGATTGAAAAAATGACAACCCCAATACACCAGAGCAGGTTAAATTCTTTCACTGACAGAGTTTTGTAAAGAATCCCTACAAAAAACATAGGAGTATACTGAAAAAACATGGTGACGGTAATTATCAGAATAACTCCTATTGCTTTTTTCTTTATGTGATTGGCCTCCTCTCTGTCTTTCCCTTTCTCACCTGGCCCTGGGTATTTTAATGCTCTAAATATGGTTAAAGAGCAGAACAATTTAACAAAGAGAAGGAGAAAGTAGAGTGGCAGGTAAGCACAAAGAAACAGGTACATATTATTTACAGCTAAAACAAACATTGAGTACACACAGTAGCCAAGAGTTATTATCCAGATTAAAATGGTACACACCAGTCTGTATCTCAGTGGTTTGTATTTCAGGAAGGAAACAGGATGGAGGACAGCCAGGTAACGTTCAATGCAGATCACACAGTTAATCAGAGGACGGCCAGCATTGGGTAATGCTACCATAAAACATGCTACGTAATAAAGTTTTGGACAGTACGAGACTGGAAGGAAGACCAAACTACTCAAACAGAACATAATCTCACAAACAGTGAGATTGAGGCTGAAGAATTCTGCCACGATTCCACTTCCTTTCCCTGTGCAAATAAGCCATAAAACATAGGAATTTACAGGAAGGCCCAAGATGATATTGATGGAATAAACTGAAAGGTAGATGTATGATGATACTGATTTGTAGATTTGTGTAACATTGCTGCCTGCATTTTGTGAGGTGGCAACTTCATGAGTGAAGTTCATCTTCAATCCTGTACTTTGTTTCTAACAAAAAGATTCAATATTAAAAGGAATAAAGAAAATTTGAAAGAGAAAATAAAAATGTTCATACAATTATATAAGCATAAAATAATATCGTTATAGAGTTATAGATTCATATTTGTGTAGCATGACCTTCATTAGTTTCAGGCCTTTTTTAAAAATTACTCTTGGACAAAATGATCCTAAACTGTCCCTCTCCACTTTGTTTCGTTAAGAAATTAATATACAATTTAGTATAGAGCTTGTAGTGTAATATATAATTTAGTATAGATCTTAAGAGTATTCTATTTTGTACCAATAAAATTTAATCAACCTTCAAATGATGTAAAAGAGTGGATATATAAATGTCCGTCAAACAAATGTGTTATAATTATTTATGTAAGGTTTAAATATGAGATAGAACTAATTTATTGTTATCCTGTATTAATACAAATCAAAGTGAACTTAACAAAATTTTTTATAAACTGTTCTTTTGAAATGTTTAACCATTAAACCTTTTTTAAAATCTAATTTTTCAACACTTTTACATAAGGCTGTATTATATTTATATATATAATTATTTTGCCTTTTTTTTTTAATAAAAAAAAAATTGTCAATTATATACAAACATTATATGTGTACACAGTTAAATCCCCAGTGTTAAATAAACATCCAGTGGGATGAATTGACACTATAAAATGTTTTTATACAGTAGGTCCAGTTGAACTCTAATACACTTAACACAACACTGATGATGTTACTATGTAAAAAAAAAAAAAAAAAAAAACTTTACATAATCATGTTCACTTAAAGTTTCCTAAAAATGCATGATAATAATAATTAAAGACTGTATACATACCGCGTGGACAGATGATGGATCAAATCCTCTCTTAAGACAACCAAGGCAAGATGTCTGGTTTATTAACCTACAAAGACCCCTTTATATGTGTACTGTCACATTTACACACATTAAAATTTATGGTAATTCTAGTCACAAAGCATGTATGGCAGCATTACTTTGGTTTAAACACACATCATGTAATTTGTTTTCTGATTTTTTTTTTTTAAGCTAGTGTAGGTAAAATGTATTTAAATATTTATTGACAGCACATTTTGATACCTTGTTAGATTTAAAAATTTAAACCTTGCCCTCTTGAAATAATACACCCTAAAAAATGCTGGGTTAAAAACAACCCAAWYTGGGTTGTTWTTAACCCAGCTGCTGGATAAATATTGGACCAACTACATGCTGGGTTAATTTACCCAGCAAAATGGGTTATTTATTTAACCCAGCAAGATGGGTAAAATATTCCATCCAAATGCTAGGTCATTTTTTAACTATAATGCTGGGCTAATTCTGCCTCACAAGTAGGTTATTATTTTTATGTTTTACATGTCTATGGGTAAAACAGTTTAAACAGTTAAATTACTTTTATATACTGGTCTATTACAAAAAAACCCTCTAAGTTTTGCAAACCATACATATATGCAATAAACAACACCAAATTAATTGTACAAATCATAGAAAAAAATATGTATATTTATTTTTCAAAAGCACAAGATCAGATAATACAAAACAAGTTCAACAGCGACATCATTACGATACTATTACTCAGAAGCACTAATGCCTGAGAGCAGTGCTGGTCATTATCTCCCAACATCAGGACGTAGGGGTTCGGCCTCGGCACTTCAGCCTGCTGGAGATATCCCACAGTGTCGGTTCCAACCTTAGAAAGAAAGAAATTAAAAGTTTATGTAAAAATCAAGAGTTTTGGCTAGTATGCATATTTGTAAGAAGATTCGTGTTTTGTAACACCTCAGCTTTTTATATGTGGTTACTAATGGCAGCAACCTAGCTAAATGCTAGTGTCATGCTGGCACTACAGTTAACAGTTTAGCTTTCATTCATCACTTCATCTTCATACACCATGCAAGCATTCTACAAAGAAAAAAGCTCAGACATTTTTGCAGTTTCTTTCATACACAGGTGGTGTTCTTTGGTTTGGCTAGCTAGCAGCCATTGTCAGATAAACTAGCATGCTATAGCACAGACCAGGCTGAAAGTTTGAGTATAACGTTAACACGGTAACAGTAATAAATGTTACATACAGTGAACAAATTCAGTCATAGGTGAGTGAAAGTGTGTATACAAACCTTTTGTTTAATGTTTGCATTTCCTCTTAAATGCGTGAGGAGGAAGACCAAAAAAAGACACGAAGCTGACACAGCCACTGAATACACCGGTGAACTTCGGGGGAGGGGCGGTCTTGTCTGTGATGTTAGCTGTCACTAGCTAACCGAACTCCAACCCAGCAAGCTGGGTTAAACAAAAAGTACCCAATTCCCTGTAAATAACCCAGAAAAATGACCCAAAAGAGGCAACCCAGCGTCTGGGTAGTAAAAACAACCCAGCATTTTTAGTGTGTACTGTTTTAACCATTTTATCCTAGTTTTTATCTCAGTGTTGGTTATGGGCATTTAATATTATCATAGTCAAACAAAGGGCTTGTTTTGATAGGTGGGTACAAAGACTGGAAAAAATGTTAATCACCTTGATCAGATTCTTTTGTCTAATTGTCTTTTTATACTATGCAAATTTGAGTAGAATATTGTGAATATTGTATTCTTTATCCTACACTCAAAAAATATTTAGGCCTAACAATTATGTTTTATGCATTTTGATTGCATATAAAATTTCCATCCATTTGGATGACATATTTTAGCATAACCAAACTAATACATTTTATGTGATTCTTATTTGCAAGTTATATGTAAATGAAATGAGCAAGAATGAGATGTATATTGGACCAATAAATCCAATTTGTTTAAAATTCATAATGAAGAGAATGATGTATTATTACATAATAAACCAGACTTACTTTAAATGCATTTACACTCATCCAAAGGATTATTAGGAACACCATACTAATACGGTGTTTGACCCTCTTTCGCCTTCAGAATTGGCTTAATTCTACGTGGCATTGATTCAACAAGGTGCTGAAAGCATTCTTTAGAAACGTTGGCCCATATTGACAGAATAGCATCTTGCAGTTGATGGAGATTTGTGGGATGCACTTCCAGGGCACGAAGCTCCCGTTCCACCACATCCCAAAGATGCTCTATTGGGTTGAGATCTGGTGACTGTGGGGGCCATTTTAGTACAGTGAACTCTTTGTCATGTTCAAGAAACCAATTTGAAATGATTCGAACTTTGTGACATGGTGCATTATCCTGCTGGAAGTAGCCATCAGAGGATGGGTACATGGTGGTCATAAAGGGATGGACATGGTCAGAAACAATGCTCAGGATGGGTAGCCACGCATTTAAACGATGCCCAATTGGTACTAAGGGGCCTAAAGTGTGCCAAGAAAAGATCCCCCACACCATTACACCACCACCACCAGCCTACACAGCGGTAACAAGGCATGACGCATCCATGTTCTCATTCTGTTTACGCCAAATTCTGACTCTACCATTTGAATGTCTCAACAGAAATCGACGCTCATCAGACCAGGCAACATTTTTTCAGTCTTCAAATGTCCAATTTTGGTGAGCCTCTTTTTCCTATTTGTAGTGGAGATGAGTGGTACTCGGTGGAGTCTTCTGCTGTTGTGGCCCATCCGCCTCAAGGTTGTGTGTGTTGTGGCTTCACAAATGCATTGCTGCATACCTGGGTTGTAACGAGTGGTTATTTCAGTCAAAGTTGCTCTTCTATCAGCTTGAATCAGTCGGCCCATTCTCCTCTGACCTCTAGCATCAACAAGGCATTTTCGCCCACAGGACTGCCGCATAGTGGATGTTTTTCCCTTTTCACACCATTCTTTGTAAACCCTAGAAATGGTTGTGCGTGAAAATCCCAGTAACTGAGCAGATTGTGAAGTACTCAGACCGGCCCGTCTGGCACAACAACCATGCCATGCTCAAAATTGCTTAAATCACCTTTGTTTACCATTCTGACATTCAGTTTGGAGTTCAGGAGATTGTCTTGACCAGGACCACACCACTAATTTATTATCATTATCATATATATATATTATATATTTATTTCTCCCAAATCCCAATATACAGTACAAGTTGCAATACAAAAACAACATACCCTTGTTTTATATTTTATTTATTTCATACACTTCATGCTTCAAGGCATGAATAACAACCAAAAACCGTAAGAAAAAAAAATTGGTAGCAAAACATACTAGCCAGTGCTCGACATATATACAGGGTGGGCCATTTATATGGATACACCTTAATAAAATGGGAATGGTTGGTGATATTAACGTCCTGTTTGTGGCACATTAGTATATGTGAGGGGGCAAACTTTTCAAGATGGTTGGTGACCATGGTGGCCATTTAGAAGTCGGCCATCTTGGATCCAACTTTTGTTTTTTCAATAATTTACGTCTATGATCTAACTTCCCACGCACAACATTATTTCTTATTTTAAGCTAGTGGTATGAGCCAAATTATAAAAGTACCAGGGTATGATCTTATTTGTATACAAATGATACTCATTGAGGCATACAGTATGAGTCCAATGTATGTAGGGCAATATGACACTAAGGTGCACTATGGTACCCTGGAGCAGTGATTAATGCTGAAGATTATGCTCTGATTTTTAATAAACACAAAGACTTATGAGTGCAGTATGATAAAGTAAAGACGCATCTCATGGGCTCGCATGGTGTTGCATAGAACCACAGTATAACAGATATTGGTAAAAACAGAAGAATCAAGTTAAGAAAAAAGAAACCTTCAGCTTTGAATCATGATGAAACCATATTCAGTGTGGCAGCATTTACAGTATTTCTGTTTAGAACTGGATTTATGGCTGACATGCTGCATTTACCACTTCACTGGTGGGAAAAAATTAACCACAGTTTAAAATCTTCTCCAAATGACAAGAGCAGAATTGAACAGTAGCAATCAGCAGAGGTGGTCAAATAAATATATAGTAGGGAGCATAACTAGAAGGTTAATATGACCTCTAAATCATGTTTCCAGGAATAAATATTGTAGGGGAAATAAAAGAATTTGGGGATAGAGACAATTACCCTAATAAAAGATCTGTTTAATGACAATGATGAATTATTGCTAAAAATTAATTGGTGAGGTCCAAACAATGGTCTCTTCTCCCCTTCTGCCCTGCAGATCTTCCTGATCCATCTTGATGCTCTACTTCTGGTTGAAATTCTCATCATATGGAGACCATTTTCTGCTTTTGCAGATGGCCCCATATGGTCTGCCTCAAGATACACTTGATAACTGAGAAAGATTTAACTTAAAAGCCTTGAATTTGGCTTTGGACTGCGTAGATCTAAACACGGTTATTTCAATGTGACAGAGAAACCATGTTGCACCCAAGTGCAAATATCAGTCAATAGTTAGTAACCTCAACAAACCGGATTTCCTATTATGTAAACCACATTTGCTGTTATAGAATTGCTCTTTTCATCATAAAAGGGCATTAATATCATTCATAGTATGACCATATATTTAAGATCATACTATCTGGTATCCCCAAATGAGTCTGGGTTCTTTTCTGAATTTGTAAATGGAATTCTTTCAATTGAAATGTATCTGGCTTTCATTATTCCTTTAATTAATTTGCCCCTTCTGAAATGCCTCTTTGTTTAGGCTAGTCAGTGTAGTATAGTGTAGAGGATCCTTAGATCCTTAGAGGAGAAGTTTGCGATTACCACAGTTTTCGAGGGTTCCGCAATATGAGCAAAGATTTTTAATAAATTTAGACTACATTAGAGATACATGATATGTGATCTACAGTAGGGCAGACAACTTTATAAAGAAAACTGAAGAGCGCAGTAGCAAAATTAACAGTAATTTCAACAGTTACTAGTTGTACCACAATCTTTACAATAACGACCACATATTTACTGCAATTATTAAATTGAGTGATTTCCTGCTTAAAATCCTAAATCTTAAATCATAATGGTATCAAACTGCACCACAGTGTTTATTATACAGAACACCTTAAATTCATGAAAAATAGTAGAAAACAAACTTTAATATAACAAACAAGATAAATATAGGCATCACAGGATCTGCCACAGGATTCACTTGATCATGTGTACTTTGGATAAAGGAATTTTCCATCCATCAAGCATTTCTTTAACTCTGAAATCGCCCTGCTGGTGTGTGACTGTCTCATTTCCTTTACGTGTAGCACAGCACTCTGCAAATCATAATTTTAATTTAACCAATGTGCCGTTAAACTTAGAAGGGACATGGGGCACACATCGGAGCTCCTTCTAATTGGTATGCAATATGGGAAACTCTGGAATACAGCTTAGGCAAAGCGACTCAGAAACATATGTTCGAGTTGGCAAACTATATCGTTCCAGATGCTCCATGAAGCGACGTAAACCAGTGTTTTCAACAACAGAGAGAGGCTGGCCATCTAGAACAATGAATTCAAGTATCTTTTCTGTTATTTTTTTACAGCTTTAGGGTTCTGATATGAAAGTTTCTCTTGCCTCTGAAACACATGTCAAGGTCAGCTGCTTTGACTCATCCTTTTTCCGTTTGATTTGCATGAACTCCTTGTCTGCTTTTGTATGATGCTTCTGAAGATGCTTGATTAAATTTGTGGTATTGTGATTCAAAACACTACTTCCACCTTTTGAAACTTGCATGCAAATATTACAATTTGCAGTGCTACTTGCTGCTGTATCGAGAGTAGAATATTTCCATATCAAGGATATAACAATCTACTTCGCATGTAAAAGATTCCCACTAAACTCGCCCCTCACACTCACGCGTGGCAGCGCAAACAGTGCAACATATTTTAAATGTATTTTATTTTAAAGGCAATGTTTTAAAATAAATGATTGTGTTCGTATAAGAATTATAATAGTTTTTACTGTAGACTAAAATTTTGTGCTATTTATTTAATCAAACTCTGGTAACGGTATCGAATTTGGATCGGTCACAAATTACCGATATCCGATCCATTCAAAAAGCTTGGATCGGCGTCGATACCAATCAAGAGTATCGGATCGATGCAACCCTAGTTTGCACAGCTAGAGAACAGAGGCAGAAAAGAAGAACAACACACAGAGCAAGGGATAGCGTAGTAACGATAAGCTTCCACTTTCCTATAAGAGGAGGTTCTCTCTTTTTTTTTTTTTTGTAAGAAAAGGTTACAGCTAATGTTAAGCAGAGGAATCTAAAAATCTGCATGTCCAATGCTATGCCAAATTTCATTCCCCTTTTTAAATTTTTTTTTAAATTAAGTTTAATTTAAAAGGGGTGCTCCAAAATAAAGGGGTTTTGAAATGGGGATTTCCCTGTACTAGGACTGTGATTGTTATTTACAATTTCCTCCAAGTGAAAGAAAACAATAAAAATGACAGTATTGGTTTACTCAGCTACAGTAGTAGGTTTGATAACCATGCACAAATTGAAATGCTCCTAGACGCGTCTTCAAATTTCGATGTACAGTCTTCCAGTTGAATTGCTTTATCCTTGGCTTGGTAGGATCTCATCACGAAAAGGGAAGGTACAGCGAGAGTAGGACGCCTTTGAACCTAAGAATTCACGTTTCAAAATATGTCACATTTCTAACGTTCTCTGCTTTGTGACTGTCACAGGTAAAACCCTGAACAGTAGCTTTAGTCAAATCAGAAGAGAAAGCTGAGAAAGAGAAGAAGAAGAGAGTAGCGGGTTTTCTCCTAATGTAAGGATACATCACCGTTGACAGCATGGTGGTACTACTGGTTCAATACTGTACACCTAGGTGCTTGGTTTTACTGTTTTAAGGGAAAAACAACTGACCTAATTATTGAGAAGACCTTAAGTTCCCTTTGGGGTTTCGCTAACTGGATGGGTTGATAGGCTTATGCACTAGGCTCAGTGATGAGCTGGGTTGATTCAGTCTGGGCTCTGCAGTAGGGTCCATCGTCTGAACGCACCAGGTGAGCCCCTGTAGGGTCTTACCGAACACTCCATCCCCAACGTATTGTTGTGAACCTCTCAAACAGCTTGCAGCTTTTAGCACAACCGTGCAAGTTTTGGGGAAGGCACGTCAACGACTAACTGGCCTGACGAGCAAATGGGATAAACCTTATAAGTTATAGTCACCAGGTCATGCGCCCAAGCCTTTGCCCAGTTAATCCTTGTTGACTCCTTCTCTGCTGCGCGATTGCTGATGCCCGCTGCGTGCTCACAGTGCAATACTGGGACCGAGATATTTGGTTTCACCCCCAGCCGGCACTAGGTTACGTCAGAACAGGTGACTCCCGCTGTAACTCACCGTGAGGACAACCATCACTGCACCAATCAAGCACTAGGGAAAGCATTATTAACTACCAGGCTTAGTTGGGCTCAGTTAATTAAAACTGAGTGAGAAAACATAAGACCTAGTGGATAGGGAGAAAACATTTTGAAATTTGAATTTCAAACTATGAAGGTATCTAATTATTGCGCTTTAATTAGCACTAAAATTGGTTGGAGCAATTTGTAATTAACTTGATCAAACACCTATTACCATTGAATTATGGACCCAACTCTAATTGATTACTTAATGAATTTTAAAATTTTAAAGTAATAATGATGGTTGACGTTCAAGCTTGAATGATGTTTATCATCAAACCATACAAGTAGTTACAGTTATGTTCATCCACCCGTGTCTGTAGGATGAATGCCAAAATTATAATAAATAATATAATAATTTATGAAATTTTATTCAAGTTTTAGATCAAAACACTTAGACAATGATAGACATTCCAGAAAGTCATCAAAATCAATAAAAGTAGTTTTAATTAATCAAATAATTATACGTAAAGTAACAAGGGGTGGATCAGAAAAAAAAGGGGAAAAGACCTACTGACATGAGTTAAAATTACAGGTGATGAGGTTAGGTCACTTTAACAACTTTCGAAGAGTGCATTCACAACTGTAAGATGCTGCGTGCTAACCCCTAGCCTTCCATGCTACTAGCATGGATGCTACATGCACATAGGCTATTATGTAAACGCGCTAAGTTTGCTAACTGGCGTAGCTTTGCCTAGGCTTCGTTTACAACTAATTTCAAATGACACTGGCTGACTGCGCATGCGCACTGAAAAGTTACTCCGGAAGGGGTCGTTTAGGGTTTCCGGTCATTGGTATGGTGACATGCACCGCTTAAACAAGCATGCTAGTTCGACACAGTTATGGGTAGTCGGTAAAACGGCATCGTGTGTAACACTGAACAACCCGAAAAACATTAGTTAGTTCTTTATAGCTGAACGGCCTCGACTTGGCAAATAACTTGGCTGTTAATACACTTAACACCACAATGTTGCTGAAATCTCAGCGGATCTCAGCCCTTTGTCCGACAAGACTAAATCATAAGACACACGTGGCTTTTAAACACACAATTTCCTTGATCGCAACTTATCGAAACATGCTTGGACACTCTCTCTGAGCACCGCGTCGAATTCACTAGTCTTAGCGGATCAAGAGGTATTGAGACTTTAGACTTTAGCTCAGACAGCGTCACTATGGGAGGCTTCTTTGAGAGAAAGGGCAAGGAAAACGCTTACTCCTCTCTCGGTGCACTTTTCTATAGCGACTTAGGTCTGTCTCCTCAGACAATAGGTAACTTTTAAAGCTGAGCTTAAAAGTGGAATACGCATTTCCAGCTCACTATGAAGTCCTTATTTTTTTATTTTTTTGGATTTTTCCCCGATTTTCTCCCTAATTTAGTCGTGTCCAATTCCTCCCCGTCACTAGGGGGCTCCCACATTAAGGCTACTACTACCACTCAGCCGGGAGGGCCGAAGACTATCACGTGTTTCCTCCGAACCACGTGACGCCAGCCGACCGCATCTTTTCGAACTGCTCGCTCGCGCACCGTTGGGGGCGGCGTAACACACTCGGAGGACAGCGCTATCCGCTCCCTCCGTTGCGCGAGCTCACAGACGCCCCTGAATGGCTGTAGAGCCGTGATTAATGCGGGAGCACTATGTACCTCTCATCCCTTCCCTCTGAGAGAGCTCGGCCAATCAGCTCTCTCTAGACCTCCGGCTGCGAGAGGTTACAGCACCACCCGGGATTCGAACTAGCGATCTCCGGATGATAGGGCTAGCGCTTTAACCACTGCGCCACTCGGAGGCCCACTATGAAGTCCTTATACACGCTTACTCTTCTCTCGATGCGCTTTTCGTAGTGACTTCAAGCTTTAGTTTTCCTGTAGTTGAAATAAAATGAAAAACATCTTGCGTTGCATTTCATTCATTCATACAGTGGTGTGTCACAATACAAGTACTGTACATAGACAGAATGGGAAAACTGTTTCTCTGTCTCTAATCTATTTCCTGAAAATAGAAGAGATACAGTAAACTACTGAGATACAGAATTTTTAAACCCGCTTTCATTCTCCCCCAATATATGTTAGGTTTTACATGATAATGACAACAAATGATTGTGACATTGTTCACCATTAATATGTAGACACGATGCCCAACGCATTCTCTACCAATTTATGTAAGAGTTTTGTACATAATGTTAGGACATTTTAATGTGGACCCTTCCAGCATTTAGTATGATTTAGTATCTTACCAAT
This sequence comes from Clarias batrachus, assembly GCA_003987875.1. Lineage (NCBI taxonomy): Eukaryota > Metazoa > Chordata > Actinopteri > Siluriformes > Clariidae > Clarias > Clarias batrachus. Next base: position 45,341 of record QMIH01001924.1, read on the forward strand.
TCTGTTGTCCCGCGGCCAACGATGATAATATAAAATCCGATATTTACCAAATTATGAGCAAGGTAAGTTAAGATCTGGGCAAATGTTTAAACTTTAAAATATATGAACAAGACAAGAATTCTTTATAAAGAAACAAAAATTTATTTTAACTTATCTACGATACATGAAATTACACTACTTGAACACATGCGCGCACGCACACACACACACACACACACACACACACACGCACCAACAGTTTGGAGGGTGAAAGTTAATGAAGTTCATCTAGTAGTGTTTACTAGACCAAAGAAAGTCACAAGAGCAGAGTCTTGGGTTTAATCTTACGGTTTTAGTTATGAAACGAGCACCATTTTCCAGAAAGGTATGCAGCTTTGTTTGTATACTTGCGTTACGTTTCGTTCTCATGGTTCGCCTCCAGCAAAGGGAATCACGGCGTTGCTGATTGGTTGGTGCGCTGTGGTTGAAATGACGTCTTTCGGGAAAGCCCTTTGTTGACCTATGGAGGCGCTCTGGAACTTTTTCTGTGGGTTTCTTCATCGATTAGACGATGGAGTTCTGGCACAAAGTCTCCTTGCGAGTTCTCGGAGAGAGCATGATGTCAGCAAAGGCAGTGTAGAGGAGCCTAAGCGGCGAGCTTGCTTCCTTCAGACGTCCATGATGAAGACCCGGTGTGTAGACGATGAGTAGACGTGTTTGGATGTGTTCGGACACTGAGTTTTGACCCTTTGTGTCGGTCCAGCCCACGGTTGATTGGTCCAATCGGATGTAGTTGCGGGGCTTAGCCACGCATCATGTGGGTCCACCTTTTGTGCATACATTAGGCCGGGTTTCGGCTATCACTTGGGGCCCATCCGATTAGTTTTAATACCTTTTATAAAGTAAAAAGATGGGACATTCTGTGTCCTGAGATCAATTAGATGTTCAGTGGTCTGAGTTAGAGAGGTTTTCTCACCACTCAGAGGTGTAAAACTGCCTCCTTTTTTTTTATCAGATTGCCAATTTGCACTGTTGGAGTTGGAGGTTGTCTGGACTTTCTGGCTCCAGGGGCATAGTCTTCCTTGGTTAAATTTCCCGCTTCTTTGTGTTAGAGCTGCTGCCTTAAGATAAGATTAGCTAGATGGGCGCCATGGGGGCTGGAATGTGGACCGATTGTTTGCTCTCATCTCTACGCCATATATTATGAAAACTACAGCAGGGAGCAGATCTTTATCTTACAAAGCCCCAAGGTTATGGAATAGTCTTCCAATTAATGTTTGGGACTCAGACACGGTCTCAGTGTTTAAGTCTAGGCTAAAAACCTATTTAGCATTTTTGTAAATAGATTTGCCTTAGGTAAAGGAGCAGGTCTGGGAGACTCATAAACATAGAGTATTATGGTGAACTGGTATGTTTAGATGCTGTCTTCCCCCCTCTCATTGATTATTCAGGTATGTTGACGATGAAGTGATAGGTTGCTCTAAATCTCAGGGAGCCCTCATGTCTGTCTTTCCTTCTGGCTCTCCTTTTTAGTTATGCTGTCATACTTAGTCCTGCCGGAGTCCCTGCTTGCACTCTGCACTAAAAATACATTCACTTTATACATTGTGTGACAGTGACCATGCCTAACTTCCATCTCTCCCTCTCTTCTGCTCTGTCCTCTTCTCTCTCTTCCCCTCTCTCTCGTCCTTTCTCTTTTCCTCTCCCTGTCTCTCTGTTGATCTATACATGTCGCTCCTGAGCTACCAGTGATCCAGACCGCTTCTGCCCTCTGGACCTGTGAGACTTGTCCTGGTGTCCCACTTCTGGTTGGAAATCTAGTTGGATGGATGCCCCATGTGGTCTGCCTCGGATGCGTGTGGTGCCTGGGACGGTTCCACTTTTCCACGAAGACAGTCCTGGCCTCGGCTGATGCTGACAGCTGTTCTCTGAGGACTCATGACTGCAGTCATGAGCCTCCAATAATGAACTGGAATCCATATTAACTTAAACACATCTCCTGTTTTACTGCACTTCCAGTCTCACAGAGTATGACTGCAGATCAATCCCTGCTATCTGTTATCACAGAAATGAGGATGGGTTCCCTGCTGAGTCAGGTTCCTCTCAAGGTTTCTTCGTACTGCCATCTCAGAGTTTTTCCTTGCCACTGTCGCCGTCATCCTTGGCTTGCTCATCAGGGACAAACTTATCAATTTGATTCATACACGTTTCATACAAACTTAAATAATTATTTTGATTGTGTAACGCTGCTTTGTGACAAATGTCAATTGTCAAAAGCACTATACAAATATAATGTAATTGAATTGAATTTAGTTCACCAATGCCTGCTATTAATTCCCTCATGCTTCTCTGAATTTATGATGCAATATACTACTTAATGGCCAAATACCTATGTCCTTGACTTGATATGTTGACTTGATGGGTTACTTTTAACATTATTATCAGTGACAGGAGAGTCCTTTCTCAGCACACACACACACACACACACACCATTTTTAAATCATTCGAAACCTGATCAGTAAATATGAAGCCATTACAAATCATATTGCATTTGGTTTAGGTTGATGGATTTTGAACATTTAGCATATACAGTGGAACCTCGGATTGCAAGTAACGCGGTTTATGAGTGTTCCGCAAGACAAGCAAAGATTTTTCATAAATTTTGATTTGAAAAACAAGAAAGTCTTGGTTTACGAGTGCCGAGTATCATGTATCATGCATGCGCCTCTTATTTTGACAGCGAGCGTCACTCTTGTGCTGCGGAATTGTGGGTAATCGTCTCCCCTGCTGTGTCTTAGTGCTCGTCTCTTACTTGTATAATCATAATAATTTGACACCGACACACACACACCGACACACGCACACACACTCTCTCACCTTTTCACCCCCTCCCCGGCTTCACAAACACACAGAAACTCTGCTCTGTCATGATTCTTTTCAAGGGTAATGTGCTGGTTAATTTTTTTTTATTTTTATTTTTTTTACTTTACCGCAGTGATTCCGTTAGTATGCGCTAGTTAGTGTCAGAGAGATTTCTTTTTTTTTCCTGTTAAAATTTTGTTTCCGTTTTTGTTGTGAAACTTAAAAAGCGAGGTAGTGAGAGGGAAGAGGAGTGTTACTGTGTAAAACGAGGTGAGGGAAGGGGCTAATTCCACACACACACACACACACACACATGGCGCCTGCCGCACAAACGGAAACACTTATCTGTCGGGATTTATTTGTACATTTTTTTAAAGGTAAAGTGTAGGTTAATTTGTTTTATTTTCACTTCATACAGTAGTTTGCATTAATTATTTTTATGTATTTATTTTTTTGGGCTGTGGAACAAATAATTTGAGTTTTCATTATTTCTTATGAGAAAATGATGGTTTACGAGTGTTTTGGAACATGAGCCGACTTCCGGAACGAACTATGCTCGTAATCCAAGGTTTCACTGCAATAAGTAATACGGCAAAACAATGATAATAAAATGTACAATATTGCATAAAACAATTTGACAGGCCTTTGTGCATAAAAAGCCACAGTTTGTTCAACAGCATTTTACTCAAGAAAAACAAGGTCTATTATTATTTGTGTTTTAGCATAAATAAAGACCATCTTTGAAAACAGAGGGAAAAACTTCCCAATTTCAAAACTGTATACCAGTGTTACAGACAACATAATTGAATAATTTATAACTAAATTCAGAGTCACATGTTTATTGTGTTTAACTTTGTTCATGTATTTCACCACTTATGTTTACAATGGAATTATATATATAACTTTTATATCATTATATATCAAACTCTTAGAAATCATACACAGCAATATTCAAAACTACAGGTGTACTGTACAATCCAGTGTGATAAGCAGATTCCATTTTAAGTTCCTCAAGATGTTTGACAAGATATAATATATAAGATATAACATACACAAGATGTTTTGCACAAGTAAAATTACAGCACATTTTTAAAAACACTAATCTGTATAGAGCCAATTTCTTTATCCATTAATTTAAATACAAATTAGACTTTTAAAATGTTAACAGTATTCATTAATTAAAATAAGCACATATGTGACATGTACACATACACAGTATAGGTTCACTTAAGGGTATATATATATTAAGGGTATATATATACATTTTAAAATCTGGTAACCCCCAACGTGAAAGGGGAAAAATCACAGAAAAATATGCCCAACACTTACTTACTATACCTTATACTGTACCTACTCTACTTATTGTAAACCAGTGTTATTACAGGAGCATCACAGACATTTTACTACTGTTATGTGCTTACAAACTGTGTGGATTACAGTATGTCCCACTCACTAGAGCATTTAATGATACCAAACTTGGTTAGGGCCTGACATATTGTATAAGGGAAGCACAATTAACTAGCAAGGGGTTTTTCACCTCTTTTGCAAGATTATTTGTTTTTTAAGTTCTAAGTTTGTTTAGTTTTTTTATACGTTTTTTACCACTGCAAAGGTTTCTAACTCTATAGATGTATAAAACTGGACTTACATAACCAAACATTAAAAAAATGGCAACTGCAATGGACATGGACAATTGTGCCTCTGACAGAGTGCTAAAAATGAGCCCTGTAAAAATCATTGGAGTATATTGAATAAACATGGACACCGTAATTATCAGGATGACCACAATTGCCTTTTTCTTCCTGTGATTGGCTTCCTCTCTTTCCTTCCATTTCTCACCTGGTCCTGAGCACTTTAAAGCTCTAACTATAGTTAGGCAGCATAGTAATTTAATGCAGAGAAGAACTGAGAACAGTGGCATATAAAGACAAATAAACAGGTATAAATTGTTGGCCCCTAGAAAAAACATGCACAAAACTCCACATCCAAGAACCAACACCCAAATTACAACAGAACATAACAATTTGTATCTCAGTGGTTTGTATTTCAGGAAGGAAACAGGATGAAGCACTGCCAGATAGCGTTCAAAGCAGATCACACAGTTAATCAGAGGACGGCCAATGGTAGGAAAAGCTACTGCAAAATATGTTATGTAATAAACTGTCACAAATTCATTAGCAACAACTAAGACCAAACTAGCCAGACAGAAGAAAATTTCACAAACAGTGAGATTGAGGCTGAAAAACTCTGCCACTATTCCACTTCCTGTCCCCATCCAAATAAGCCATAAAACATAGGAATTAATTGGAAGGCCCAAGATTATGTTGGTGTAATATGCACAAAGGTAGATGTATGATGCAGGCTGGAACAATGTACCATTGGTGAAAGGCTCTGTTGAGATGGAATGCTCATGAATGAAGTTCATCTCCAGACTGTATCTTACTTCCACAAACATGAAAAAATTAAAGAGCAATTATGATCTTTAGAAAAAAAAATGTGATGATAAGATAAAAGATATATTATAATGATATATATAACTAATGATTAAACAAGAATAACTTATTCATATGTAAAAATTGTCATCCTTTTGTAATTAATGGCCTTATGACTCATCAGATTTATAAGTAGAAACTGCATTGTGCTTTTACTGATGAGTTTTCTAATCACCTTTGCCTTGTACTGCTCATGTACTACATATTTTCTCCGTTTCCTCAGCTTATTTTAAAGCATGTTTGATCATTCTTAGTAAAGCTGGTTATACGTGTGTTTTGTGATTTCACAGAAAAAAATCAATAGATTAGTTACTTTCAATAAACATGGTTAACAAAGCACCTATAAATCTATTCCAAGGATCAAACTGATTTAATTGATATTAATAATTTAATTGATATGAATAAAAATAATAAATAAATAAAAACAATGTGTATGTAGTTATACAAATCAAACCTAACCAGAATCCCAGATGTCTTTTTTTCAACCTTCTATATTATATTTTTTCACTGATTTAACTAGTAGATTGTTTTATTTAGTACAAATGAAACATTGATATATTACAATGACTCATTGTTTTATTGTTTGCTACTTCTATTTACTTAAATGTTATTAAATAACAATACTAAAATGGCAGCTTAATGAATACATACAATATGGAGACAGATGATGGTTTAACTCCATGCCATAATGTAGGAAAAGGAAGGTGTCTGTCTTATTTACTTTCAAAACCCTTTATATGTGTACTGCCATATTTACAAATTCAAATTTTGTGATTTATTGTTGACCGTGTTTGGACATGCAAGAATAGAACACAGAAGCATGCTTTCATTTCTGGCTAACCAAATAAGTTCATGTATAAAAGGCCATATTTTATGTGATTATGTGCATTTATTTTTTCTCCATATTAATCAAAGCTGTTCATATTCTCCAAGTGCTTACAACATCATCATTATTTAAAGTGTCGAATACTTTTAGATTAATGTGGATCACCTGTATTAGAATATCTAAAAAAAACAGGATCCAGTTTTACAAGATTTTAACTTGAAATTAATACAAATATTTCACTGATATAAGATGATTCAATATTAAGTTTATCTTAAACACCTCACACCTGAACTGTGTTTTGCCTGTCAGACTAGACCTGATGCAAATAAGGCATAGGTGACAATGAATCAGATATTATGGTCATTAATATTTAAACGACATATGATATATGGTGGCATTTTATGATAAAAGGGATTGCAAACACTGAAAGATGGAAACTATGTTTCTTTTCTACATATAAGACAATGATGAATTGATAATTTATTGTTGGTTAAAAGTTTAATGGTCATCATCTGCTGCTGTAAGTACAGAAAAAGCAGAATGGCTTATTTCATTTGCAGACAATAAAGTCATATATAGTAATGTGAAAGTAAAAAGCTTAAATATATCTAAAAGTATATTGGGTAAATAAGACATTTTAATATTTTACATTAGTTAGTATTTAAATAAAACAACAAAGAACATTGTAATCTGGTACATTTCAAAAGAGTTTTGTAAAAAAAAAAATTTTATTATATACGTGTTGCATTAAAAAGTAACTAAAACATGTTTCTCTTATTTTGGTGAAGTATATTTTTTATAATTATACAACTGCCAAATGGAAAATATAAATAAATAAATAAATAAATAAATAAAAGCTAATAACATATCTTTGACAAAAACAATGAAGTCTAACTCCAGCTACTGGCAGAGTTCCATAAGTTATCCCTATTAATTACAGCACATACTGTAGCACTACACCTTATAACATGGCTGCTATGGTTACCAGAATAACTGTAATTTCATTTCTGTTTTATTTTTATTTGTAATATGATAACGGCGCACATTACTCATTTATTCATTTTATGTACCGAATTGATAGACTGTTTGATGGAAGTTTGGACTTTTAGTCTTTTTAAAACTTATCTTTCTTGTGCTTGAAAATCAAAGTGGTCACTTAAATATGGCGTTACGTCCCAGTCTAGGGGAAAAGAATGGTTCAGGAGGCTATTTTAAACTGTATGGAAATGGTGGTATATGGCAGAAAGAACTAGATCCAGTCATTAACTGATGAAATAATGAGGTGTGTATTGCTTTACAAAAAAAATACACACGCACAACAGGAGGATCGGATTCAGGGTGGACCCAGGCCAAAATAATAAACAAAATGATATTTATATTCAGTAGCTAGATTACCTGCAAAAAAAGAAAAAAAAAAAACACAAACAAAAATACAGGTACCGTCCCTGACTCCCTAAACAAAAATCAGTGAATAAATTCCCTCTTCCCAAAATAAATGGCAGCCACGCCCCCACCTACTGCTGAGGAGTGCACAAACATACAGTGACATTATCTACAAATATATACAAAGACCAACCAAACCAAAGCTGCAAAGCAATAATCAAAGTCAATGGGAGGCAAAAAGTCACAACCAAATATCAAAATGCCAAAACCATAGTCTCTTTCCTCTTTCCTGCGTCTCTCTTTATACATGGTCACGCTGGTTGATGACGTCATTCTCAGGGCAGAAGTGGAAGGGTCAGGTAGATGCTGATGTGGAGACAGTCTGAAAACCTGGAGTGGAGTCTGGAACAGCGCGCGACCAGGACACGATACACACACGCGAGTGCAATGAAGGATTTATACAAAGCATAATATGTTTATTATTTTTGCACTTTCATTTCATTCTCTACACCGCCTGTGTGTTACGCTTAAAAGAGCCTGTGTGTTTTAGTAAAAGAGCCTGTGTTCAGAGTTTGAGTTTTGTTGTTGATTTTCTTTGGTCTTGTTTGTTTTGTTTTAAAAATAAAGGACTCTTTATGTTTGCAACCCTCTGCGTATATAAGATGACAACGTCATCTCGGTTTTAAAATATTATTAAGTCATAAAGTTATAACAATGTTCTATCGAAGAAATACTACAATGATGGTAATTTCCACATCTGTGTATTTTATACAACAAACATGAAAAATCTGAACTAGAGCTATTGATATTTACTGTATAATAATGAGTAAAAAAAACATTGAAGTTGATCATTGAAACAAGTTCACTACAAAGAATGAACTGTTATACTATATATCCTATCTCTGTTTGTATCTGTTTATTGTTATTTAAAAAAAATACATTCAAAGACATCAAACTTTAAATATAAAAATTACTGGAAAACTAGACTTTCCAAGTAAAACTTTAAAATAATTCAAAGAGTCTCTAAAAAATGCTGTGTTGTCTCTGTAAACACATTGTTGGATTGTTTGTGCTGGGTCAAAATTCTGGGTTATTTCGAGTACTTTAAACACATTGTGTGAGTTTAAATTTACAAATGAACACCTGGTTGAGTTATTTTGACCCAACAACTGGTTTATTCTTTATTATCCGGTTTCTCCAAACGACAGCCTGCAGAATGTTCGAAATATTATTGTTCTGGTGTTACAAGTGTAGTTTTAAGAGGTGTTTAGGCGAGAATACGTGTGTACAGCTTGGGATTTTGATTTGGCATCATGTTCCTCCTTTTTACCTTCCTATGTAGTCTAATCAGCGCTTAGCCGAACACATAAAGTTACAGAATGCGTCGGGGGAAAAACAGCAAGGAGACTGACTCTATCCATTTTAATAATTCATTGATAAGTTAGTGAGTTCTTTGGTTTCAGCTATAGTAATGAAGTTAATCATGTCATCTCGTCGTATTAGCAGCAGTGGGAGCGCCAATAATTCATGTTTCATATACAAATTACATAACCTAAAATTTGTTTTCCATTCAATTAAAGGTTTTCTTGTCATGAGTCCTCATCTGTTAAATTTTTTAGGCAAACATTTTTTCAGCCCAAATGTAATCAACAATATCTTTAAAAAATGTATTGTTCTTGTTTTTCATATTATTTTGAAGTAAATAAAACAGTAATAGCTAAAATAGTAAAATAAAATGTTTAATGGTTTAAATAGTTTAAATAAGATTTGTATTGAAAATTTCAAAATAAAAAGTGGCAGCTGGCTCGCCTAAAAATGATAAAGAATTATTTTTTATAGTCTAAATAAAAATGCTTTTCTAAACGTGGGCTATTATTGTTTACTTTCTCCTCTTTCATTTCCTACCTAGTCTAATCAGCACTCAACCACAAGCGCGGGGAAATTTTGTTGTACTTAATAGTATTTATGCAGTATAATCAGGGCCTCTTATTCCTATTTATCCTGGGTTGTTGTTGTTTTATTGTTACTGTATGTGCTTTACAATGTCAGACAACATCAAATGTTTCACCCCTCCCCAGGTGTGAATCAGCTGCTCTCACCTATACATTCAGAGAAACTGAAATGCACCCCTCCCCACTTTAAGACCCTCTTGGATCTGAGGTTCTTCTGAAGACCTGTAGTGCTTCAGGCCTCTTTTTAAATTTGTGTAAATTTCATCTTCTGGATTCCAGATCCTAAAATTGTCATTGTTACTGTTTTTAATCCCTGGAATAAGAAATTGAGATTTTCCTTATCATAACATGAATTGTATTGTTTTAATCACTCTATACACAATTTTCTTTGGCATGTTTATAAAATATTTCAATTTTATATTTTATAAAAAAGAATATTCCTTTTGTAAAACAATACAAGGCACGTTATGATGAGGAAACTTTCCATCTCTTCCATTCAAGCGATTAAAAAAACTGTAACATTGTCAATTTTAGAATCTGCAGAAGCTCAGTGGTCCCAGCACAACCTCTCTCTTCTCTGAATACACTGTGTTCACGGGGGTGGGGCTAAGAAACATGCATCTTGGTTTATTAATCCACACGTTCAAATTCAAAAAATCAAATTCAAATTTTATTTGTCACACACACATTCATACACAGTACGATATGTAGTGAAATGCTTAGGCGACTGCCCGTGACCTTAGAATAGAAAACTATATTTTAAGACTATTTACACAAAGATATAACAAGAATGTAGAGGTAGATTCACCTAAGCATAAAATAGTGATATATAAAAAAATATACATAAGTGGTAATATTAAAGCCTAGGTGAAACTAGGTGAACAGTACGGAAAATGAATATAAATAGAGATGTCCATCCAGGGGGTGTGCAAGAATGCACAGTTTAGGTTTAGGTTTAGTATTCAGTGCGCACCATTTGTTCTGTTTGTATATCTGGTATGTTACTGCTATATATAGCACTCAGAAATAACTTTTATTTGAGGTGAAGCCTCGGTTTCATTGAATAATCCTCTACTTTTCTTGAATATGTAAGACCTATTGACACCTCTCAGGTGACTTGTGCATGCTCACTCTCGCTCTCCTACCCCCCCCCCCCCTTCAGGTTGATTCACCTGTTGCTAATCCATGAGTGTGGTAATTGGTGGAGAGTTTTAAAAAGACGCTGCAGCAGTTGTGAAGGTATGGAATAAAATCACTGTCAAAAATAATCCTGCATAAAAAAAAGATTTGTGTGTAATTCTGTGTTTTGTCCGAGTTGGATTCCAAAATCTACGGCCATGACAGCTTACAGAAACGATATTTAGTGAGTTTGTTACAGTACAACTCTGAAATATACGACTCTGACCGCTTACAGACACAAAATTTGTTTTTACAACTCCTCTGTTACACGGACGAATTGCGAAATTACGCGTATGAATGTAGTGTGTTATTCCGCTGTCAAAAATACGTCATCAAGTTCACATGCACAGGCGTTAATACCCGTTTGCACAGGCGTTAATACCACCGTTTTAAACTCCTAAAATTTTACCTGCTATTGTTAAAACATCTCTGTAATTTTACTTCTCTTAAACATGTACGAAACTGTGAAAAAAAGAAAACTTACCTGAGACGATGAGAGAGCGCTCAGCTGCTGATGGGCCATTTTGGCGCTGGTGGTTTAAAATCGATTCGGTGGTCGAATCGATTCTTCTTCTCTCGGATATTAATGCCTGTACATGGGGCCTTGATGACGTATACAGTATTTGACAGCGGTCTAACACACTACATTCATAGGCGTAATTTCGCAATTCGTCCGTGTAACAGAGGAGTTGTAAAAACAAGTTTTGTGTCTGTAAGCGGTCAGTGTCGTATATTTGTTGAGTTGTGGCCGTAGATTTTGGAATTCAACTTGGACAAAACACAGAATTACACACAAAACTTTTTTTTTTTACTAAGTCCAGTGTGTGAATGTTGTGTGTGTTTTTTATAATGTTTTATAATGTTGTGCGACAATTTTATATAATTGTCTGTAAATATTGAGTCTGCTTGGTTAAGTGTTTAGTGTTGGTTAGAAATCAGTCTGTTTGCTTTACAAGTGATTTGAATTAAAGATAAGCTGATTAATTTATCTTATTGTTTGCTTGTTTTTTATGTCATGTTGCCTTCCTTTGTTTCTCCATTTATGGAGATTGATTTATCCTAAGAAAGGCTGTAACACCATTTAGTTTCATTTATTTTAGTAAATAAATCTACTACAAATTTAAAGAACACAAAATATAGGATGACCCAAAACACTACACGCATAGCTTTTCTAATTACACATGATAAAATCTAACGTGTTAACGTTTACTTTGCTTAAATTCGATACTAACTATACAGTCACCTTCTAAATTATGTGACTGTAACCATACTGTACCTAACTGTTATCTCTCCTCTTCTGTTCTCCTCCTTCCTCTTCTCACTCTTTCTCACTCCCCGCCCCCTCTCTTTTCCTCTCTCTGTCAAGCTATACATGTCGTTCCTGAGTTGCCAGTGATCCAGACCCCGTTTGCCCTCTGGACTTGTCTGACTCATCCTGGTGCTCTGCTTCTGGTTGGAGATCTCATCGCATGGATCCCCGTGTAGTCTCTTTGGGATGCGTGTGGTGTCTGGGGACGGTTTCACTCTACCATGAAGACGGTTCTGGCCTTGGCTGATGCTGACAGCTGTTTCTCTGAGGACTTGACTTGGCTGCAGTCGCTCGATAGTTCAGTATTGGAATTTCCTACAAGTCTACCTGAGCCTCCAATAAATAACTGTACTCCATATTAACCTCAATTAACATCAACTGAACTGCGTGCCACCTAACACATAGTGTGAATGCAGATCAATTGTTGCTTTGTGTGTCACCCAAATGAGGTTCCCTGTTGAGTCCGGTTCCTCTCAAGTCTTCTTCCTATTGCCATCTCAGGGTTTTTTTCCCCTGCCACTGTCGTCCTCGGCTTTCTCATCAGGGACTACCTGATCATTTTGATTCATACACATTCACATTTCATAAAGTCTTAAATAATTCTTTTGATTGTTTAAAGCTGTTTTGTGACAATGACAATTGTTAAAAGCGCTATACAAATAAATTGAATGGAATTGAATCATTTTGATTCAAACACATTCAGATTTCATACAAACAATTGAATTGAATTGAACTGAACTTCAGACCCAGTAGTGTCGAGAAATGGATTTCCATAGCCTTCCAATTTCCATTTATCAAAATCTGACAATTTAATAGGAGAAAGGGAGTAAAGTAATTTGTTTAGATTTCTGTCTGAATTTATGCTCATGCTTAAAAAAACACATTTATTTAATTATTAAATCAGCAATTCTCCTGTGCATATTCAACAAACAGATAATAAAAACAGTTTTAAATTAATTTGCTTTTATAGTGTGTTATTGTGTATTTGCCCTGCAATGAATTGCCAACCTGTCCAGATGTACCCTGTCTCGGGCCGTAAGTCTCCTGGGATAGGTTCCAGGCCCCCCACTTCAGTGAATACAGGGTAGTGCGATATAGACAATAAGTGAGTGAGTGAGTTATAGTGTATTGATAGTGTGTATTAGAGCGATTACTCATTCACTTCCATTGATTTTCTATACTGCCTATCTAGTACAGAGACATGGGAAGCCTGTACAAGATCTCGTGAGACTCGGGGCATTAGGTAGGATACACCCTGGACAGGATGCCAGTCCATCACAGGCACACACTCACAACAAGCATTTTGGTTACAGTACATTATCTTTATGTTCTTTAATAGGATACATGTGTTTCTTCAAAAGCATGAATGTAAAATCTATTAGAGTAGTAGCTGTTTCTTTTAACATGAATCCTTAACCTTGATGGTGTTTTTAAATGGTTAAACTTTTTTTTTCTAACATAGTTTACGTTGCTGAGTATTTATTATACATTATAGTCACTGGGTAGGAGAAAAAAATATTTTAATGCACATTTATGTTAGAATTAAGTCTTACAAGTTTGTATTTTGGAGGAAATAACAACTATGCATAGTAATAAAAAACGTAAGGCCACAAACTAACTAGTTTAAAAAACAAACTGGATCTTGCAGCCTAGAGTTTTAAAATTATGTGGAAATCATCTTGAGAAAACAATATATTAATGTAAGTTATCAAAGATGTTTTTTGTTTAGAAAGACCATGTGTGAGGAGGCACGAATGATCATGAATAATACAGTACACCAGAGAAGACAAAGAGCCGCATAATGAGCTCCATAAAAAAGTATTTGAGAACAAAAGAATATATATACTGTAAGAAATAGGAATATCAAAAGGTCATGAAATCAATCAAAGTTTTCTAACCCTGTGAATGTAGAGTAAAGGGCTTACATATGCCATCATCATTGAGATCACAACCCCAGTGCACCAGTACAGGTTAAACTGTTCTAATGACAGAACTTTAAAAAAAATCCCTACTATATATATAGGAGTATACTGAACAATCATGGTTGCTGTGATTATTAGGATGACTGTCATCGCTTTTTTCTTAACGTGATTGGCCTCGTCTTTTTCCTTTCCTTTGTCACTTGGTCCAGAGTTCTTCAAAGCTTTAAATATGGTTAGGGAGCAAAAGAATTTAATGAACAGGAGAACTGAATACAGAGGCAGATAAACACAAAGAAACAAGTACATATTGTTGGAGAATAGAATAGACCTACAAAATAAAGCAAAGCCAAGAACTGTCACCCAAATTACAGCAGAACATGCCAGTCTGTACCTCAGTGGTTTGTATTTCAGGAAGGAAACAGGATAAAGCACTGCCAGGTAGTGCTCCATACAGATCACACAGTTAATGAGAGGACGGGCAGTGCTGGGTTGTGCTATTACAAAGAACATTGCATTGAAAAGTATTGGAAATTTCAAAGAAGCAATGTAGAGCACACTACCCAAGCAGAAGATAATTTCACAAACAGTGAGATTGAGGGTGAAGAACTCTGCAACTATTCCACTTCCTTTTCCTGTACAAATAAGCCACAAAACATAGGAATGTAGTGGAAGGCCCAAGACGATATTGGAAGAATAAACCACAAGGTAGACAAATGTTGCTACAGGTGTGTAGTTTGTATTGTTGCTGACCGGATTTGGGGAGGTGGAAGGCTCAAGAGTGAAGTTCATCTCTAAACAGTTCTTTTTTTCTAACAACAAGATTAAAAAAGAATTATAATATTTGAAAGAAAGAAACATCATTATATGAATATACAAGTAGGAAATAACAACATACTGTATTTTTGTTTGTTTTGTTATTTTGATGAATTAAATATAATTTAGAGGTAAGAAAATATAAATCAATTATACCTTCTTCAACCTTTGTTCTTATCATATAACTGATTTAGGGCTACACTTTAACCCCCAGTTGGAATGTTGTTGATTCCACCTGGGGGTTAAATTATAAACTTTAGTATATTAAATACAGACATTACTAATTGCATGATTAAATATGCAGTATTACACACTTTACAGATGTCTTGATAACATCAATAAACATATAAATAAAATCATAGCTTGAATGAATACATACTGTGTAGAGACAGATGATGTTGTAACTCCCCAGGCTGATCAAGGAAAGCAAGATGTCTGGTTTATTTACTTTCAAAGACCTCTTTATATATCACAAAATTTACACACATTAAAATTTATGGTAATATCATTTGCAAAGCATGTATGATAGTATTATGGTAGCATATGTCCTTTAAAAACACAACACAGTTTTGTTCCGTTTATTTATTTTTATTACTTTACAAAAGCTTGTTTGATACTTTTATATTTAAAAACAAATCGCCAGATTTATATAATCAATATTTTACTTTAATAACAACATTTATTTTACAATGTTTATATACTATGTACAATTTCTTAATAAATAAATTCACTTTGATCAATTTCTCATCCAATTTATAGTGTATTATGTACATTGTATTCTGCAGTGTATTACAGTTCATAGTGTTTGAACTGCAAAGAAACAAAAAGCTTATGGGAAGAGCAGTGGAGTTCTGTTTCATCAAATCAGTTGCTATACAAAACAGGTCATATTTTGTCTGATCATTACTTTTTTTTCTCCATATTAAATAATTACTCTTCATATTTTTTAAAAGCCCATTGCGAAATTATGTTCCCGGTTGGTTTCATCTAATTGAAAAGAATACTGTGCAGTCTCCAAGCTAAATTGTAGAAATACTCAAAAAGTTTGTTTTTGTTCCCGAATTAACATTAATTTAGGTGCTAATAATGAATACAGATGTTACTCAACCAGAATTGGACTTCTACCGTTGCGGCACTTGGCAGCGGCATTAGGGTTTTGCGTTTCCCGGCTTTATATAACCATAGACTGAGGCCTCAGGTCGTAGTTCATTCTCTCAAGCATTAATGAGCTGCAGCTCATCAGCAGCTGCACATGATACTGTATCATCAGAGGTGGAAAGAGTACTAAAATTTTGTACTCAAGTAAAAGTAGTGTTACTTCAGTGAAATTTTACTGAATTACAAGTAAAGTTACCATTATAAAAATCTACTCAAGTAAAAGTAATTCATAAAAAAATTACTCAGAGTAAATGTTACTGAGTAACTTTTTTTTTTTTTTTTTTAAACAGCTGGGTGGGATGAGGCATTCCAGCGTAGTTCAAAAAAAGATGAGCAGATATAAATCTCAAATTATTTGTTTGAGTAGGAACTGAAGGAACACCTTTGCATAATAAAGCTGTTGTCTTTCTTGTGCTTAAAAATCAAAGTGGTCACTTAAATATGGCGTTGCGTCCCAGTCTAGTGTTGGGCCGTACAGCAAAAGAATGGTTCAGGTTTTAATTTAAACTATATGGAAATGGTGGTATATGGTAGAAAGAACTAGATCCAGTCATTAACTGATGAAATAATGAGGTTTGTATTTTTTTACACACACGCACACACGCGCACATACACACGCACACACACACACACACACGCACACACAACAGGAGGAGGAGGATCTGATTCAGGATAGACCCAGGCCAAAATAATAAACTAATTGGTATTTATATTTAGTAGCTAGATTACCTGCAAAAAAACAAAACAAAAAACAACACAAACAAAAATACAGGTACCTTCCCTGACCAAAAACAGTGAATAAATTCCCTCTTCCCAAAATAAATGGTGAGTGCACAAACATACAGTGATATCTACAAATTATCTACAAATATATACAAAGACCAACCAAAGCAATAATCAAAGTCAATGGGAGGCAAAAATTCACAACCAAATACCAAAACGCCAAAATCACAATCTCTTTCCTCTTTCCTGCGTTTCTCTCCGGTTTATATATGATCGCGCTGGTTGATGACGTCTCTCTTATGGCGGAAGTGACTGTGTGGAAGAGCAGGTAGATGCCGATGTGGGGACAGTCAGAAAACCTGGCGTGGAGTCTGGAGCCGAACAGGACACGATACACACACGCGAAAGATGCAAAAAAAATGTTTTTTGCATTTTCATTCATTTGTTTTACTCAGTAGCGCATTTGATTTAAAATGTAGCGAATTACAATACTTCAAACAAAACATACTTAAGTAAAAGTAAAATTACAGATTTTAAAAACTACTTTAAAAAGTGGAAGTACACAAAAAAACTACTCAATTACAGTAACGCGAATACATGTAATTCGTTACTTTCCACCTCTGTGTATCATACAAATTCAAGCCAAACATTGTAATTAAATGAATGCATAATCACAGTATTAAAATTAGAGTACAAATTTAGAATTTAAATTAAAATAGTAATTTCTTATCTACATCGAATTAACCAAAGTAAACATTAACACACTCAGACTTTAGATTGTATCATGTGTAATTAGAAAATCCATAATTATGTGTAATTAGGATGTTGTGTTTTTTTTATAGTAGATTTATTAACTGAAATAAAATAAATGACCATAAAATACATAAACCGATGTCAGTTAGTTGGTGTTTTTGCATTCTTATGATAATAATGAAATGCAGTATGCTGTTATGATGATCAAAACATTTTTTAAAATAAATAATGAAAACATTTTTAAAATTAACATATTAAAATATAAAATATAAAATAAACATTTCTACATTACAAATAAACATTTGTTATTAAGTTAATGTAAAAAAAAAACATGCCGAAACCCCGTCCCTTATACCCCTATCTTACCTATTACAGTACCTATGGGGTGCACTGTGAGCCATTCCGCATCTGCAAGGACCGGAAAAAAATTTAACATGTTTAACCACGTAGGTGATTTAGGGGTATCATTCACATGCAAGTTTTCAGACTTTAACGACTGGAACTGGAGCAGATCTCAGTGTACCGATGTCTTGAGAATGTTACTGATCTTGGTCATTTTTAAATGTTTTTACTGTACATGTGGATGGACTATATTTATCTACGTTATGTATGTCATGATGACATGGAAAGTGAGAATGGGTTGTCGATAATCATGTATCTGCATTTGATCAGGTGTGTCTTGCCTGCTCATTGAGCAGCTCAGTTCTGCATGTGCAGTGGCTACCCTTTGGGGTTTTTTTAATTTATAGTAATAAAGTAATGTCAGTCAGCAGCGCTGGTGTTTTTGCATTCTTATGATAAGAATGAAATGCAGTATGCTGTTATGATCATCATAATCTGCGTGCTCAACCTGCTTTCCAACATCTCTTTTCTCTGCACGCTTGACTCGCGCCAGTACGCGCACTCACTTTTGTCCAATGTAACAAAACTGCCACTAAACTAGCCAATCACAGACTTCCATACACTACTTCTGATCAGCTGGCACTATCTACCGCATAACGGAATTCAATTCAAATTTTATTTTTATAGTGCTTTTAAAATGGTCATTGTGTCAAAGCAGCTGTACACAATCAAAAGAAAGTTATAGGAAATGAAAATTATATATATATATATATATTCATAATATCATTATAAATCATTATAAATAAATATTATAGCATCTCATTTTTTCAAGTATTATTATATACCAGTTTTATAAATAAATTTTTTCATATACAGTAGCTCATTGTTACACTACTGTTCGTCGATTAAAATGCAACTCGCTTTACTTATGAAAGTTTATTTCCAACACTTCCGTTGTTATGTGGTCAGTAGTGCCAGCTGATTAGAGAAGAAAAAGGCAATCAGACATAGTGTGTGGAAGTCTGTGAGTAGCAATGGACAAAGTTCAGCGCATGGAAAACACGTTGAGCGGACAAGGGAGACATGGAACGAGCTGAGCTTCAGTTCATCATGATGCGGACAAAAGGTCTAGGAAGGAAACAGAGAAATAAATTTTCGTTGATTTCGTTCTCTTTTTGCACACATGTGCGGGCATCTTTAAATTTGAACAGAAAATAATAGTAAGCTGGTAGGCACGTTGTTTTTCATATAACTTAAATGGCTGAATTAAGGTAAATTTACACAATAAATTAATAATTGCGTTTGCTTTAGACTTGTGCATTCATGTGTAAATAGCTTCTTCAATGTCTATACTACCATATCATATATTTGTGTTTAATACTGTTTTATTACAGTTTGTAATTTATCAGATACTTTCAAGTAAATTTTAATCACTCAAAACACAACCCATGATTTTTTTAATGAGATTTTAAAAATAAATAAATAAAACTAGTTATTGCATTCTGTTTCAAGACATTCTTAATTTACCTTAGTTTACGAGGGGATAATTGATAATGTTAATATTCTGACTCACCTCAAATATGGATAATCATCTGAAACATGCAACTTCACATGGCCACTTGCTCTAACGTTAATCTACAAAAATGCTTATGTTTAAGTGTTTGTGCTGAAAGTAGTGTGCGCTCACTGCAATGCATGTGTGACGACAAAATGTTATGATTTTGTGAACTTGAGAAAATGAATCAAAACTCCGTGTATACTTGCCTCACAGATGTGAAAAATATATACTTATAGAATGCAGAATGGGTGATGTAATTTGCATGAAACATGAATATACTGTAGGCACGTTCTCTGTAGCGGAGAGGATTTTTAAGGATTTTTAATCAGCTCGTTACATCTGATGCATGGCAACACCTGTCATTAGTAAATTCCAATTTAAACAGACAAGACCTTTATGGAATATTCAGCAGAAGGAAACCTTACCTGCGTCCCCAACATAAAATACAACGTCAGAAGTATGCAATAGAACATTTATAGAAACCTGATGCGTTTTGGAAACACTGATGAAATTAAACTGGAACTCTTTGGCCACAATCAGCAAAGGCTGAAAATATGAAAATGGAAAAATAAGGAGCAGCATTTCATGAAAAGAACACCTTGCCAACTATTAAGCATCTATCATGCTTTGGGGTTGTGTTGCAGCCAGTGGCACAGGAAACATTGCATGGGTGGAGGGAGAATGGATTCCACTTAATACCAGCTTATTCTGGAAGCAAACATCACACCATCTGTAAAAAAACTGCAGCTGAAAAGAGGATGGCTTCTACAACAGGACAAGGATCCTAAATGTACCTCAAAATCCAGTATGGAATACCTCAAGAGACGCAAGCTGAAGGATTTGGAATGACCATCACAGTCCCCTGAATTAAACCTCATTGAAAATTTGTGGGTAGATCTTAAAAGAGCTGTGCATGCAAGACGACCTTCGTCCTTCGACGCTTCTTTAAGTTAGAAATGTCTTCACACATTCCTCAGCTTTATTTATCTGGTATAACACATATGGTTTTATATAAGTTAGTATATACAGAATAGGCGACATCTGCTAACTGATAATGATTATTCAAATAAAAACTTACTAAGAACAAACACAACTCCAACATCTTCTATACTAAGGAGAATATCGAGGGCATGAAAAGCTACACATTGTAAACCCGAATAAGTTGGCAAAACTCAAAAGATTTGAGGTAATCAGTTACATTAAGTAATGATGTTTCCAATTTTAAGTAAACAGAACTATCAGTTTTTGAGTTTGTTGTACTCTTTCATATTAATCGTTCTTTGCATCATTGAGTAACCTAACTCATTCTATTTAATAGCAATTATAATTCTTTTTTTAGTTGTTGCAAATCAAATATGTTGTGGCTGGTCTTCTGGCTGCTCCGATTAATGGGTCGCCACAAATGACAATCCGGTCCGCAGACAAGCTTGGCATAGGTTTTACACCAGATGCCCTTCTTGACGCAACCCTTCCATTTTATCTGGGTTTGAGACAGGCACTCTATCTAGTTGTTGGGAATCAAACCCCTACCACTGAGCCACCAGTGCCCTATTGCTCTGATGACGTCAGACACAAAATCGCTAGTCTGAAGGATTTTAAGTTGGTGGAACTTTAAGGTGACAGTTACTGTTGTTTAAGTACTTACTGTACAGTTACAGTACTTAATATATAAAATTTGTTCAGCTAACTTGAAAAGTGTCATTTCTACAAAGTCATAAATACCAAAAAGTTCTCATCGAGGTCTATTAATTTGCACTAATTGTATGTTAACACCAATATGTTTAATTACTTTGAGCATTAGGGTTTACAGTGTATTACGGGCAAGTAACACAACAAGCCTACATTGTCTTAGATATATTTCACGATTGTTATATACTGTAATGTTATAGATAT
The DNA here is from genome assembly GCA_003987875.1 of Clarias batrachus. Taxonomy (NCBI): domain Eukaryota; kingdom Metazoa; phylum Chordata; class Actinopteri; order Siluriformes; family Clariidae; genus Clarias; species Clarias batrachus. The sequence goes on from QMIH01001924.1 coordinate 66,485, forward strand.
TACCCTCAAGTAGTTATGAGTTTAGCTGCTGTGCTACATTTTTTCCAGGATATTGGAGATAAAGTGAGATTTTAGGCACTGGAATATAGTTGGACAGCTGACATTGAGGTTAGGTTGACGTTGAGGTTAGGTTGTTAATGATTTTGCTGAGTAAATTTGTGTGATTACTTCAGTCTCTGATTCCATATGTCTTATTGTCTATCCCTGTTACCTCTTCCCTACAAATTAGGGAACTGAATCTCAATCTCCAGGTTGAGTGTTAAATCGACCTTATTCAAATTATTTTTATATTAGTTTAAACAAATGCTGGGTGGCTGAATGGCCTTTAAATGCTATCACAAAATTGAATTAGAGCACTGATCCAAAAAGGAACAAGACGTATATATTATAACTACTAATGTCACACATAAAATTCTGTATTTCCCTATTCCTAACCATTCAAATGGATGATGATATTACTTTACCAATAGTAATATGAAGCAGTTTCATTTAGTTTCGGATTCCCTGCCCTTGCTGGCTTTTCTATCCCCATTTTCCAGTGCTCTCCTTCTCCTGTTTGCCCTGCTGTCTATCTGCCTGAATGGCAACACAAGTAAACGAATGCAGAATATACAACAAATGGTTAACTAAAATCTTTCTTTTACTTTTATTTTTAATAAACTTTATCTAACACAATGGCCACAAATCAGAAGCATGTCTTTCTTATGGTATATGGATGTAAACTGAAATAATAGACATTATAACTGTGCAATACTTTATTAATCCTGAAGGAAATTTTTAATTGTCCAACTTGCCATATGAAATCATAGTTTTCATTAAAGGTAAAAGCTTAAACATGTCATGTCAAAATTGTTTTGGTTATATCAAACAATTAGTTGAAGTATGAAGTTTCTGTGACCTTATAAAAAATAAACTATATGGTAGCTCCACCTCCTACAGTTTCCCCACTATATATACTGTGTATACACATCTACCAGTTTCAGTATTCCACTGTATTTGACAACATCACCTTGTCATAGCAAACATATAGCATCTGTTTGTGGATCATTACACTGGACCTATGTCCATGATCCCATAAAGATAAAAAATTTAGCAATCCCAGTGGAGAAGGGTCCAAAAAAAAAAAGTAACCTGCTTCCTGTAGCACAAAGCTCACATGCCTCTTGAGTGTTGACCATATTTGTACTATAACTATAGCTACTGTATAACCCCAAATTTCATTACTCATATGTGCATTATTAAATGTAATGCGTTTTACAATATTCCCCTAGTCATAGTTAGGCTAGCATTATCAACAAAAAATAACAATGCAAATTTAAGCCAGCCAAAGTATGTACTGACAGTGGCACATGACCGGACAATATCAGACTATTACGTAATGGTGAATTCAAATGACAGATACTGTGTCTACATCTCACATAGGTGACCAGCTGGTTTTAAAAACAATATTTGAATAATAGGTATGCTCCATTCACATTGTTTATTAAGCTACCATTGCAGAGAAAATCTCTGACTGCAAAGAAAATAACAGATGACATCAGATGTATGCTTGTTTACTGCAGTATGTAAAGGGAAATATCACTTGGCCTAGTAAAAGGGAAATAAAGTAATAATTTACAGATACTGATATCTGGGGGAATTAATTAAAAAGATAAATACAGACAGAATAGCATAAGAATAAGGCTTGGGTGCAAAGCATCATTAAGACATGAACACGTTGCTCTTTCCCTAGATGTTGTACCCAACATAAAACATAAAACTATAGTATATTTAAAAAATGTGCTTCACTCTTTTAAGCAAGAGAGGTTTAAAGCTATCAGTGTAGTAAGAGCTAAACTTGCTGGTCATTACTTCAAGATAAAATTGGCTTATCAATTTTCACTTCACTTTCACAAAATCAAGGACTCCTATTAAAGCTGTGGTCACTCAGCAAAATAGGTTTACAGACAGTGGTTGCAGTATCTACTCTCACTCACCCATCGTCTATACCACTTTATCCTGTATACAGGGTCATGGGGGCCTGGAGCCTCTCTCAGAAGACTACACCTTGGACAGGGTGCCAATCCATCCCAGGGCACACACACATGCGCACACTCACATGCTCATTAACACACCAATTAGCCTGATCTACAGTACATGTCTTTGGACTGTGGAAGGAATCTAGAGTACTTGGAGAAAACTCACAAAGCATGAGGAGAACATGCAAACTCCATGCACACAGACCTAAGGCGGGAATCAAAGCCCCAGATCCTAGAGGTGCAAGGCAACAGTGCTAAACACTTAGCCACCATACCGCAGGATAAAATTATGATTACTGATTGATATTGATACTATTTGATTTTATTTCTCATTCCCTGCCTTAGCTTGACCGTACTGTAGCTTGTTATTGCATTCCTATTTTATAGCTCTCTCCCCCTAATAATGCAGAATACATAATTACAAATGTTTAAATATAGTTTTCCACTTTTATTTGTAATAGCTTTGTCTAACACAATAGCCACAAATAAGTGGCAAAGCTTCCTTATAGTGTAGGGATACAACCCCAATGGACTTTTAACTATAACATACTTTAGCTGATACTTTCAACTTAAAAAAAATGTAAAAAAAAAAAAAGGTTTTCTTATTATATTAAAACCTACATAGCTACATTGCTACATAGAATTGTGCTATAAACCCTGTATTAAAGCACATTATATCCCCCTGAATTATAATAGGAGCAATGAAAACAGGAGTACTACAACATCTTGTAGTGTGAATGTTTATAAGAATCTCTACTAATATCTCAGTTCCATAGAATTATATATTTATAGCACATACAGTGAAGAACTATTTTTTATTAATGGACAATGTCAAAAAGAAACATAAAAATTTTTTAATGTTTTAAAACAAACTTTTAAAAAAATGAGCAAGTCTAAGAGGACGTAGCAAGGAGAAACTATTTAAGATAGCTTAAAGAAGCATCATTGAGGGGAAATGAACTCCAAAGGTATAGTGGGTGACACTGGATAGTGTGGTGAGTGTACATCGACAATGTGTAACCAGGACATTCAACATAGTTTTAACATAAGTTAAAATCATTATACATTGCACATCACCATCTGAATTTATTTAAGCAAACATGTAAGAGCCTTCTTTTAATTACTGAAGTGACTAATAATAAGCTTCACATTTCTAAAACACATTTCTAAAAAAGCCATATTATAGCGTCTGGTCTTGGTTACTCTTGATTACTGGCCAAGCAAAGAAAACTACTACAATTAGTTAAGAACTGTCCCAACACATAATTACAACCTAAAAGGATAATGTTGAACATTTATCTTTGATCAGGACTTTTTTTTTTTGAGTGATTGTGTTAAATGTTTTGTGAAATTAAACCATAAGCAAATCAGTAGGATCCACAGCTACAGTATGTTTAATTTTCCGCACAGACAATGTGAAGAGAACTCAAGGAATTGTGACAAAACAACTATGTAGTCATGAAAGCCACTTATCAGTGAGATGAACTGGGAAAAACGTCTATGAAAAAAAGGCATGAAAGGCATGAATGAACTGTGTGTCAGGGGCCGGCTGAGTGAGAGTGAACCCAATAGCAGAAAACAGGGACTTTTMATTTTAATTTAGAATTTTATTTACCATGCGTGATCGGTAACCAGGAATCCAACAGCGAGGGCAAACAAATCCAGAAACGTGAGTAATAATCCAATATCCAGAGAGCATGCAAGATCATACACATTAATCAGTCCGATTGTAGCAGAGGTACCGAGGGGCAAAGACGAGAGAGAAATCCAGGAAAACAGACAGGGTCGAGAACGAGACTAGACACATGAAAAACACTGGCAAAGAAAACACGAGGCACACGAGTAAGACACTGCGGCACAGAATGTTCCTTTCAGCATGTTTAAGAAGCCAAGAGCTGATTGAATAATCATGTTCAGGTGTGTGTGAGCAACAGGTGAGCTTGCCGGGAGAAAAACCTGGAGTGGAGTTTAGGTTCTGGAAGTGCTGGGATGATCTGGCTGGCTTGTGACACTGTGGAGCATTGGAAAAAGGTCTTGTGGCCAGATGAGTGCTGATTTACCCAGTTCCAAATTGATGGACACATCAGGGTAAGAAGAGAGGCAGATGAAGTGACGCCTACCGTACAAGCCCGTGTTTTATGATCTTGGGCTGATTCTGTTGGTCAGGTCTAGGTTCTGGCTTTTTGAATTGACGGAATAACCAGGTTTTCACATCTATTAATTTTTTTCTTCAGATGGCACATATTTAAAAATGACAATGCCAGGATTCATTGGGCATAAAATTTTGAAAGCGTGGTTCAGGGAGCATGGGAGATAATTTTTACACATGGATTGGCCACAAAAGAGTCCAGAACTCCACCCAACTGTTAATCGCTGGGATGTATTACAGAAGACTTTATATATATAAAACATAAAACATATGTATGTGTGTGTGTGTGTTGCAACTCTCCGATCATTAATATATTATGTTGGAGAGAAATTAATGAGACTCTGTGTAGTAATAAATGTTGTGACATTGCATAAGCATATCGAAACAATGCCACAGCGAATGGATGCTGTAAACAAAGCGAAATGTGGTCTGAGAAAATAAAGTTTTAAACTTTTTTTTTGTCTTGGAAGTTATTTGGCTTTTTTTATTTAATGAAGTGAAAGGAAGCACAATTTTCCTTTCTCCTTCAACTCTCCTGCTTCTCACTTGTTTCCTATTTTACCAAGTGACTGGCTTTTTTTTATTTTATAAAGAAAATATTAAAATAAAGCCATTTTTTTATAGGACTAAACTATATTTCTGTTAACCTTGTTTGGGTACCAAATATCACTTCTGAATGGGAAATCGTGGTCTTAATGAGCAAAGTTCTGCATCCAGGTATACACCTTAGTTAAACATTTATTACATTTTTACATTACATTCAGGGATAACCACTAGATGGCACCTTGCACCCAGAGACTCTACTGTATGTATGTCATGGTCATGGTTGGACTTGATTTCGAATCTTGTCAGTGGTCAGTGGCACAATGGCACCTAGTGTACTTCCCTAATTTGTATAAGCATTTAAGCGCGAGCATTTTAGCATCCGTGTTGTAATGCTACTTTGTTTACTGTTCGTGTCGTCCTGTGTTTATTTGATTCTTATTTTTGTTTAATAAATTTAAGTCAAGTCTTAACATATTCAAATTTTACATGCCTGCATTCCTCCAAACCTGATGTCTACACTATATTTCAAATATATTATATTTTCTCTCTCTCTCTCTCTCTCTCTCTTACACGCGCACGCGCACGCACACGCACACGCACACACTCAAACAAGCTGAATGATGTATCTAGCAAGAAAAAAAAGCTTTATTGGGAACACCTGTAAATCTTCTAATTTGTGTAATTCTAATCGGCCCATTGTGTGGCAGCAAGGTAACACATACAGTAAAAGGATGCAGATACTGTGAGGCAGCTTTTGGTAATGTTCACATTAACCATTAGAATGGGGAAATTTTCATCCCACTGATTCTGATCATGGCACGAGTCGTGGTTCCAGGAGGGCTGGTTTGAGTACTGATTTGTATTAGTAATTTGTGACAGAAACATGAATACCCAAGGCTCTCTTTTTGATGGAAGGCTAGTCTGTCTGGACGGCTCCCACAGTACAGCCAATTAATCTCAACTTACCAAACAAAATCAATTTTGCCCATGATTGAAAGGAACAGAATTACCCAATGTGCCACAGGCCATCAGAAACCAAGGGGGTTGGTTTCTCTCCAGATCCCAATTCGATCATGCTACTATAAAATGTACAATTAAGAAAAAATATCCATTGAGCCGCAGTTCTGCAGTCGGAAAACTTCTTGATATGCGGTACTTTTGGAGAATTCTCAGCCTGATTCAAACGGACAGAAAAGCTCCATAAGCATTTTACAATGTAGGTTAATAGAAATCAGCTCAAGACTTACAACACATCAAACTTTAAGGTGGATGGGCTAAAATAGAATCCAGTCATGTCAGTTTGTATCAGCCAATAACAGAAAGCTGAGGCTGAGGCCTTGTCAAACCTGGACAAGATTAGGTAAACATCAGCTGGTCTGATGAATTTTGAATAATTTGGGACCAAAGGCCTGACTCCACCTGCTCAACTTGCATTGTGTCAATATTCCAGGCTGGTTCAGGTGATTTAATGGTGTGAAAAATGTTTTCTTGGCCCACTATGGACCCAATCTGAATTATCACTTAAATTTCGAGACATTTAAGCAGTAATTCTGACCACAAAACATTCTTTAATTTGACAACAAAATTTGAATAGCAAATATAATCCAGTCATATTGCTTGGAAATTCACTATTGAGCTGAGAGTCTTGCTATAAAACACTTTTTCAAAAATTAAAAAGAAAACCTCTTTAACAGCTGTACACTTTCATGCTAAAACTGTACAAGGTAGGTTTATGGAGATGTATGTTATAATTTATTTACATTTATTCATTTATGTCAGATTAGCTAGCCTACACTTATGAAAGAAAAAAAAGGTCAGCTTGCTATGTTATACTGTATTAGTTATATTACATGTCCTGTAACAGTTTATAAATCTAGGATATACATACTGTGCGGTATATTCTAAAATAATTTGTAATTTTTTTGCAATATCTTTTGTTAATTTCTTTATACAATATAAGTGTAATATATTAAATATATTTATACACTTCAGGAAAAGAAAAACTTGCATAAATATTTTAATACTAAATCGCTTGCTATATGTCATATATATACTATTATAATATCATATATTTCTAAAAATAAGTATTTATAAATATATTCACATTTTCTTTTTATTCTTCTTTGTAGTATACTACATACAGTAGTACAGAATGGCTAGATCATCTGAAGAGTTCATCAATTCTTCACTATCATCTCCACTCTTATTTGTGGACTGTTTAAAAGAAAATATTTTTAGTTATATTTCTCTCTACTTAATCAAACTGGTTTGCGCAATTCTTAGTACACCAGCCCATTTGTGGTATCTCCAATTTTATCTTCATGGATCCAAGTGTAAATTTAAACCAGCTCATGTTCTGTTTTTGAATCACAGTGTATTGGAGCTCATATACTGTCTAGAATGTGTACCTGAAATACTGAATGTGTTTATTTTTAAAAATAAAACGTGTGACAAATTGTTATTTTTCTTTTTTGGGGTTTCCTGGCTTGGAAGGCCTCTATTACAAACTCTGATTTGTATTGAACAATACTTGGCAGTGATTTTTCCAATAACATTCCTGAAGTATAAAAATATAAAATACCGGATTGCAGTTGCGGCAGCATCATGGTTTATAGCTTTTGCATATGGTCTATACACAATTAACTTACAGTCTTTCCCAGATCCCATTTTTAATGTTCTGTTCTTCACGGCAGTGATTGTGATTTCATTTTGTTGTGTATCTGTGCTGTATACTCTAAAACAATCAAGTAAACGTATTAGTAATCACACAGGTAGATATACAGAAAACCAACAAACACAGAATGTTTTTAATACCATCCTAACAACATTGATTATAATCCTGTTGACTTACTTCCCTCAGGTATTACTTACTTTTCTTACCATTATAAAAATAGACCAGAAATTGTATCAGTGTTGTGTACTTCCTTTTATAAGTGCTGTAAATACTTGGTCTGTGCTGATTACAGCATTGCTCAAAATGTATAGAGAAGGTCATCTAAAACGCAATGGTGTAATCTGTAAATTTGTGAAATAAGATGTGGCACCTCTAATAGTACAGGCACAAAATTGTTAAACTGTTAAACAATAAAATAAAATTATAAAAAGACCATAATAAGAGTCCTCACATTGTGTTAAATGCCAAAGAGTATAAAATGTCTTAAGATGTAGTTTAAATGTTAGTTTGGTTATACTACTGTTACGTACCTTGGTAAACAGGTGGGGCAAGGTACTGTTTGCCCACTATATGCCAAAGTTCAGGCAATTGTTGTATTTCTGGCTCCCATAACAAATAGAGAGCTTTGACGTTTTTGACTACATAACGCTTTTATCTAGTGCACCTGTCCTTTGTGTTCCTGATTTTTCCAGACCTTTCAAACTTGAGGTGGATGCCAGTGGTACAGGTGCTGGTGCTGTCTTGATTGAGGATGATGCAGATGGTATAGATCATCCTGTAAGTTACGTTTCTCATAAGTTTAAACGTCACCAGTTGGACTAAAGCACTATTGAGAAGGAAGTCCTCGCACTTTTGCTTGCACTTCAACATCTTGAGGTTTACATAGGTTCCAGCATCGAACCCATTACTGTTTTTACAGACCATAACCCCCTTGTGTTTTTGCATTGTATGTCAGACAGCAACCAACGTCTCATGCTATGGTGTTTAATCGTGCAAGGGTTTAACCTAAACATTCAGCATAAGAAAGGGTCCAAAAATGTTGAGGCTGACTCGTTATCTCGATGCTATGATTCTAATTGTTGTTGCGCGTCCCACCCTCTTCAATTTGCCTGCAATCTATTGGTTGCTGCCCTGCCTGGCCTTTGTTGGTCCTGTCTTCTGCCGGATGATTGGGTATCCAGGAGACCCAGAGGCCTACTTAAGGCCTTCAGATCACAGAGCTACAGACTGTGTTTTGCTTACTGTTTATTCCATAATTTATTATAAAAACTTATTCTGGCAAACTTTTTTTGGGAGCTTCTATGGATGTACCGGGGTCAACGGAGAAGTCCAAGCTGTCTTATAACTGGGATGCAGGATAGAGGTAGCCGCCAGTTAAGACTCAACAGCTGACAAACAGAGTATTTGAAGGTAATGCCGGGAGCCATTAGACTTAGCCCACAGCCAGTTATGGCTACATGGTCGGCGTTTGAAACGCCTGAGTCCTCTCCCCTCTTCCAAGCAGAAACACAGAGTGCAAAAACACTGAGTGTAGTACAGTATTGCTTATATTATGTGGAGTTGTACTTAACTGTCACGGGCGTGCGTGGGAGTGAAGGATCCAAGCGCAGAGTGAGCTTTTAGTGTTTCTCTGCACGAGCTCTGCAGCGCGAATGCAGAGTAGAGCYGGTGTRTRTAGAGWGCGAGTGCAGCGCTTAGAGTCAATGAGCTCAGTGGCTGGAATGCGGAAGTGCCGAGAGCGCGCTCACTGCTTTTCTGAATGGGCTCCGTGGCAGGAATGCGGAAGTGCCGAGCCGGCGCGTGCAGAAAGTGCATACGCTGTTTGCCGGTGATGACAATCCCGCGAAGCGAGGCAGACGAATCGCGCAGGCTGCTGGATCCGAAACAATAGCTCGTTGTCGATGAACAGGCAGAGGTCAGAAACGTGAAACCGAAAAAGTCCGTGATCAGAGCTCGTGGTCGATAAACAAATCCAAGGGTCAGCAACAGTAAATCCGTATAGACGATAGATCCGTAGCGTGAGATAAAGACGTGGTCGTAAAAACAGAGCGTGGTCGAGATCCGGGAGTTCAAAGCAGAGAGAAACGCTGGAATACTGGGCATGGATAGCACACAATAATCTGGCAGAGAGCTGTTGTCTGAAGGTGTGTTAAATAGAGAGCTGTGATGATCAGAAATTGAGAACAGGTGTGTTTGGAGCGGTGAATGAGGTGGTGACAAGCAAGGAACGAGATGGATCRTGGAGCAGGAGTGTGCAGGTGATCATGATCTTAAATGAGATATGGGCATGACCTAGCGTGCTGTGACATTAACAACAAAGAAAAATCTAAATTCTTACAGTGACACGAAAGCAGAGGTGGAGAAGCAGCGTCTATACAACACATACAGCACCTGCGTCCTCTCCCCTCCTCCTTCTTCCACCAAATCAATGGCCAAGTCAGAAAAGCAATTATGCCGTTTGGAAAATTAATATATACAGTAGGATGCACTTTGCAATGTATATGTGTAATATGCATTCATTTTAAAATGAGAGGTGAGAGATTAAAGATGAGAGAGGTGATAGATAAGATAGGTGCTTTTACTGACAGGTTATACCTGTAAGGAAAATACATTTACATTTAGGCATTTCGCAGATGCTTTATCCAGAGATATTGTACTTGAAAAAAAATCAAGAAAATTATTTTACTTAACCTTTTTTAAGATATGCTTAGCTTTATTACAATGACATTTTGATGTACTGTATTATCTAAACATTTATAGTTATAAAATTAATAACAGATGATATTGTTAAGGTTTGTATTAGAATTCAAGTAGATTTTATTCTTTGGTTTATTGTCAGGTTTTTGAGGATGACGATGCTGCAGCCAACCAAGAGGCCCTTTCTACATTTGTCTTCAAAATCATTGTGGTCACTAAGGCTAGGGATGGGAGACACCACAACCAAGCTGGAATAGCCATTGAGGGAACTGAGGTGCTCTTTGATATTCCTGATTCCTGTACTTGATCGGCCTTATTTATGCCCTGGATTTGAGCTACCCTAAGAAACTGAAATACACATTTGATATTTTTTTAGAAGATCTTCTTGGAACTTGGGATACAAACGAAAAAAAATGTCCTCCAAGGTACATACAGTAATCTCAAGATCACCCTGCATGCATAAAATTCACACAGATGCCATGGAAGGTAGAGGGTTTGAGTGAGTTCCCGCTTGAACATTTTTACAGTTTATTTTAAACTGCACACAAGGTCTCCCAATGCACTTGTTGAAGTAGTTCTACTGTTTTTATATTTAATGTTAGTATTTGCAATATTTTCTTGTTCATTGAGAATTCAATGCAGTTGCACAAAACAATGACTATAGGGAAATTATTAAATTAAGTAGGGTTTACTTGTGAAATTAATTAGACTTAACTAGCAAAATTAAGTAGTTTTTGCTAGTAAAGTCTACTTAATTTTGTCCATGTCCATGTATTTTTTACATAAAGAAATGTAAGTAGTAAATATTAAATAAGCATAGTCTTGCTTGAACTACATAATAATCTGATGCAATTTTTTAAAATACATCAGGCTGGATATTTTCATCAGTGAGGGGCTTCAAGCTACAATCTTTTAGGGTTTTTTTTTAACTTAAAATTTCCATGAGCAGTTTGGTACTTAAGTCTCCATTAGTGAACAGTTGGTAACCTCAATGGATTTAACTTCATGTTATCAGAAACACAATTTCTGCCATAAAATTGATCCTTTAGCCTTAACCACACAGTTTGAGAAGGGAGTTCTCATGGTTTACTATCTGGTATAACCCAATTGAGGATGATCCCCATTTGGAGTCCGGGTCCTAATTTAACATTTTTTTTATATTCAGTATAAACTTGTGCTGTTGTAGTACCCATGTGCAACAGTACCCACTGTTAAATGTGCTATACAAATTTTAAAAAATGACTTAACATTTGCACCATATACATTACAACATATATTATAATAGGTATAATATTTTATTCTAGTATATAGCAAGTGTATGTCTATTTTTTAAATAGATTATTTATTGGAACATGTGTTTTAATGTGACAGGACAGGGCTTTTCACACCAAAATCATGTTTTCATTTGCCAAGAGAAAGAGAATTTGAATTGCAAATAGGTGTGAACTTGTTGTTTTGCAGTCTCACTGGTTCACAGAGAATTCTTGCATCAGTCCACAGTTAAGGCCTAACTTTTAAGTTGAAACTTCCTCAACCAGTTATACAGTAAACATCCAGTTTGCATCTGATCCTCTACAAGACGTGCTGTATGATTTTATGCTAAGACTCTACAAGGTAGGGTTGGAGAAATGTATGTATTTATTTTATTTATTTATTATAAGATAAGCTATCATGCATGTAATGTATGTTAAAAAAAAAACTTAATATGCTTATAATATTTCTTCTTATCACCCTTGACCTTTATGGATTGTATACACATACTATAATATATGTAAAATATATTTAATGGCAGACCTTACAGAGACCTTTAATGATGCTACATGTTTATTATGCATTCCTTCATCCCCCCCCCCCTTTTTTTGTAGTAAGACAGAATGCCTAGAACATCTGAAGAGGTCATCAATTCTACTCTATCATCTCCACTGTTTGAGTTTTCGGACTGCCTTTTAAAAGAAAAAGCTTTTTCTTTTTCCTTTTTCTATTTTATTAGGCAAGTTTTTGCCATTTTTGGCATATTAGCCCATTTGTGGTATCTCCAGTTTTATCTTTGTGGAGAGTTAAAATTCACAGCAACTCATGTGTTTTTCCTGAATCACAGTGTAATGGAGCTCATATACTGTCTAGAATGTGTACCTGAAATACTGAATGTGTTTGTTTTTAACAATTACCTACTTTATAAATTGTACTTTTTCCTTTTTGGACTATCCTGGTTTGGAAGGCCTCTGTTACAAACCTGGATTTGTATTGAACAATACTTTGCAGTAAATAACCCACTAACATTCCTAAAGTATAAAGATATAAAATATCGGATTATAGTTTCTGTAGCATCATGGTTCATGGCTTTTGGATATGGTATACACACATTTGAGTTACAGAATTTCCCAGATCGAGTTTTTAACTTTGTCTTCTTCATTGAAGTGACCGTGATTTCATTCTGTTGTGTATCTGTGTTGTGTGCACTGAAAAAATCTCACAAGCGTATAAATAATCAGACAGGCAGATATGTAGGGAACCAACAAACAAGGAATGTGTTTAACACAATATTTTCTACATTGCTTATAATCCTATTGACTTACTTTCCTCAGGTATTATATAGCTCACTTTTCATTACAACCATGGATGAAAAATTGCTTTACTGTAATATTCTTCCATTCTTATGTTTCTTAAATACTTGGTCTGCAATCATTACACCACTGCAGAAAATGTATAGGGAAGGTCATCTCAGATTGAACAGTGTCCTCTGTAAAAGTGTGAAATGATGTGGTGGCATCATTTATAACATTGCCACATTAATAGATGCAGGTTTAAGATTCATCAGGGTAATTATACACAGGGTAATTATATAACTGAAACAATTATGTGTAACATCATACAACTTATATTAAAAGAGCAACTCTAGTTATTGTTTATAATTAGTTTTATTTCAATGACACTGTAAGTGATGCACACATGAACAAAAGTGTGAAATGATGTGATTCAAATGATGTGATTCAATATTGATAGTGTTGTTATGCAGTATTGTTTCAGTTAAGTGTTGTAACATCATACAATTTATATTAAAAGAGCAACTCATAGTTATTGTTTATCATTAGTTTTATTTCAATAACTCTGCAAGTGATGCACATGGCTGCCAAGATATTTTCTCTTGTTCCTGCTAATTATTTAATTATTAAATATTATCCAAAAAGCAAAAAGTTCATAAAAATGAACTTTACAGACTCCTTTCTTTTTCCTGTTATCTCATTAGTGCTAATCTTTATTTTGTGATTTTGTGATTTTTTTTCTTTAGTATGAATAACATGTCTGACAAGATCATCAATTCATTTCTCATTTAACCAATTCTATTTACTTTTTTTCACTGTATAAATGAAATTTATTTTCTCATGCTGTGTCATGACATTTTGCTTTCTTCTGGTACACCAGCCAATTTATGGTGTCCCGATCTTATTTTTGCCATGAACAGAAAGTAAACAAAGTCAGGTGTTTCTGCGGAATTACAATTTAACAGTCCTCATCTTCTCCTTAGAGTGCACTGCTAAATTGCTCGATTTGGTCTTTTTCACTTCACTGTGATTTCTTTCTGTTTTGTATCTGTGTGCCCTGAAAAAATCACGCAAACAAATCAATAATTGGGTAGGACAATGAACTCAAGTACAAAACTTGTTGTATTGAATATATTTTGGTAAGAATTTCTAATAAAATGTTATAACAAAAACAAAGTATAACTATGTCTACATTAAATGCACAGACACACACACACACACACACACACATTGTATAGGAAACTTTAATTTTTTTAATGAATTTTCCTTTTTAGAAAATCTATCTATCTATCTATCTATCTATCTATCTATCTATCTATCTATCTATCTATCTATCTATCTATCTATCTAGACTGATACGCACACATGCAGACACACAGACACATTTGGCTAATAACATAATATCATTTGATAATATAATGAGAGTGAAAACATATTAACTTACATAATGCTAAATTGCAAACTCAACACATGTTCAGAAATTTTTTAAATGTGCATTTTGACAACAAATCACTACAACCAACTTTAGTCAGCGTCATTACAAAACATTCCTACTAAAGCACAACTGTTTAATAAAACAAACAAAAAAAGAACAAAGCTTAATGTTAAATATTTTAGTTTGCTTTGCACCACTGTACATTTCTTACATATGAATAGTCCCTACAAATATTCTATTGATGGAATAAATTAAATACTGTGCTCCGAATTATTGGTATTTTCTTATATTAAAGTTAAAAGGAAAAAGGGAATAACTGTAAGCTTGATATTGTCATGGCATTCATGTTCATAATGAGTATATACATATCTACAGTAACTGCAGCTATAAGTGTTAATTAATTTCAATAATTCAAATTCAGAGTTTATATTAATGTGCTTGTTTTAATACATAATTATTTCTGTAAATAGTTATTTTAATGAACCTTTATGTAGAATAGCAGCTTATAATTAGTCTTTTCTTTGCCTCAGAAAATCTTCCCGCAAGATTACTGCCTCACATCAACGTATACTGTATTTGTGTAATGCCTTCAATTAGGTATATATGAAATCATTGCAATTAAACTGCATTTAATTTAGAAGAAACCAATTTAGTGAAGTCATTTAACAGAACCTGCTATAAGATGCAATAGTAAAGCAAACAACAAACAGGTACAAGAATCATATTGGCCACAAACATTGAAGATTTGGGGGTGACCATGTTAATTTTGTTTGTTTGATTACTCAGCTACTCCAGACCAGTTCAATTAAAATTTTTATCCTTCCAATAATTTTAAATGGTAATAAGCCACATAGAATCCACTCAGTCAAATAAAATGAAAACGAAAGTATCTTTTAATGAAAGTGTTTGCTTTGTGATTAGCTTAGTACATTTCCATTTAAGGTATTTCAAAACACATGTCAAACATATGAATATATTATTCATTCTGCATGTGTTTTAATCTGACAGTGACAAGGCTGAAATCATATTTTCATTTTTGAAAGATCGTCTAAATCTCAGTTCCACTGGTCTGACCTTATTGCTTTGCAATCTCAGTGAAGTCATGCAACAGATCCCAGGTATTACTTATTAAAAATTAACAAATAAATAAAATATTTATTGACCAATGCTTATTGCATAATGTATGATGATCTTAAAAGCAATATGTAAATACAATTGAAATCTTTTTTTTTCTTTTATAATTTTTCTTTTTTCTTTTTTAATGATTTAGCACTTTTATACAGTATGCTTCCTCATAACAGAATGACTAACACATCTGAAGAGACCATCAATTCAACTCTAATTCTTCCAACTCCTTCTATTTTTACTAACTGTTTACAAGGAATTCATTTGGGATTTATTGTAATGTTCTGTGCTATGACATTTTGTTTCCTTTTTGGCACTCCAGGCAATTTATGGTGTCTCTGGTTTTATTTTTGCATTGAAAGAAAATTTAACCAAAGTCGTGTGTTTCTTCTCAGTCACATTATAATAGAGCTCATCTTCTGCATAGCATGTGCTGCTGAAATGCTAAATTTATTTATCTTTGAAAATTACACATTAACAGTGGTGATTTGTTTTTATACCTGGATGTTCTGGAATGAAAGGCCTCTAATACAAACCTGCATCTGCATTGAACAATACTTGGCAGTGCTTTATCCAGTAACTTTCTTGAAATATAAAGGTGTAAAATACAGAATTGCAGCAACTGTAGCAGTTTGTCTCATAGCACTTGGATACACTTCATACCAGCTGATCAAAATGACTTCAATTAATCTTGGTAACAACATTGTGTTTGTCATAACATTGGCAGTGAGTTCATTTTGTTGTGTGTCAGTGTTGCATGCTCTAAAACACCCAGTCCCAGGAGCTACACACACCAGAAATGAGGCAGGTAGAGATGTAAGGAACCAACAGAAGAGAAATGCCTTTAATACTATACTTTCAGCACTGCTACTAATGCTGTTCTCTTATATTCCCCAGATTTTATTTATGATTTGTACTTCTTTTAAAATTGATCAGATATTGTTTGAATGTAACATTTCTCCAATTTTCAGTTCTTGTAATGTCTTTGGTATTATGGTTACACCATTCCTGAATGTGTATAAGGAATATCATTTAAAATGTATTAAATATCAGAAGAAATAAATGAGAGTTGTTTAGTGAAATTTCTTACAAAGCTTTTTAAAAAAGCTGTATTTATACAAATGATGCATCAGCACAAAAACTAACAAGGCTACATGAACACAATTAAAGTGCCCTTATGAACTCTGAGAATCTTCAGGTTCCGACCTGAAGTGATTTATTTGACTATGCTGTTAACACTTTTCAAGAAATCCAGAAATTCAAAGTAAACAAGCTTTTAAAATTAAACAGGCAATATAGAACATGTAAAGCAAGTTTCCAAAATAGTTTTTACTGGATTTCTACCAATTATTTAATACATTACAGACAATGATAATATTCCTAATTTTTCTTAATGTATATTCTTACTTTTACTGTCATGTGCTATCTTGTTCAATCTTTTAGCTGTGTTATGCCCTCATCCATTAGAACAATGTTTGTTAGAATAACATTTGGATCAGCAAGGGTATACCTGATTCACTGTTAACAGTTTAACAATTATAGATTCACTAGAATAATCAATAGAATTTAAAAACTTTATTTGGCCAACATCCACAATATGTTTTTTCCCCCACTACTAACCTGAAATCATTTAAATATTTTATTGTGTAATTTTTGTATGATTTAAATGTTTAATTAGCATAAAGTTCTTTTTGTTGCTGTTTTCATATTTATGATGTGACCCTTAACTAGGTCTATATCTATCTATCTACAGTATCTAATATTAACTTTGGCAATAAATTTGCTGACAGATTTCAAAGTCCTTAATGTGGCTACAATTGTAAACGGTAAATGTGCTTAAGGGAACAAGCAGTGTGCATCTTCCTAATCAAACAATTTTGAGTCTCTTAAGAGAAAGATGTTACACAAAATGTTAATCATCACTGAAAAGAACTCACATTCTCTCCACAATCTACTAGCTGAACAGGGGAGCTTATTTTTCAGTAAGAGAATGATTCAGCTTTGCTGTTATTTTCTGCCAACTACAATTAGACTTTACAATAGACTTTAGACTTTACCTCTCTGTCAGGAGAGGTATTTCCTTCTCTGACATCACAATAAATAGGCTTATATACATTCTGTCTTCATTGCACTATGGGCACATCCCTTATTTATTTCATCCCCTCTTTTATTAATATTTGCTGGTTATATACATTACTTGTGGTTCGTTATATCTATTACTATTTCAACTTGCTTGTGCGCCTTATGTACAGTTTTGTTCCCACCGGTATATACAATCATCATATACGTTTACATAGAAGCAGTATGTTCAGATTATTTGACACCATGTTTGCCTCATTAAGGTACCTTAAATTGTAATTTTTTTTTTTTTACCTTTTCCTCAATGCAATTCTTGCTTGTTGTTTACTTGTATAATATGTGAACTGGCTTATACAATTTTCCTTTGGAATTAATAAAGTACTCACAAAAGCATCACAAAGCAGCTTTAGATAATCAAAAAGAAATTCTTCTAAAGTTTGTATGAAATGTAAATGTATATGTATCAATATGATTGAATAGTTCCTAATGAGCAAGGTGTAATGTTTATTTTAAAAAGAAAAATGCTCATTTTAAACAGTAAATTTTTTAAAGAGTAAGTACAGTAGCTAATGTTCTATATACCACTGTATATTCCATATCCTGACCTATACAGATTATTAAGGTCAAATATATACAAATGTGTTGTTTAATTTTCTGGAATAGCAGCACTGATTATAATGCCAGCTGTATGTTAAACCACAGCTTTTTATCAGTGCACACATTCTGGTGCATTTGGATTTTAATATAATTTTAAATAGTAGTAACTTGTATACCAGGATTTGAATGGCCTTATGCTGTTTTCTTGACTGATTTTTAATAGTCAGGAAGGTTTTCAACTATGACAACATTTTTGGGAATTTACTAATTTATTTAAGTTTCATTAGTCACATAACATTATACATTTGGCATTAATTTTAAGAAAGTCAAGACATAGTGGAGAAATAGTGTTTGTTGAGAGGTTTGGAGCTGCTGGAAATTCTTACATCCAGGGAGATTTAAGAAACCTTCTGGCAAAAAATGTGAGAACTTGTGAAATGTTGTTTAGAAAGTCAAGCTAAAAGAAAATCAGTGGACTAGCCCTAATTCCCACAAGAATATAACTGTATGAAAAACACGCCCCCTAAAAGTTCAGGCAAACCATATATTGTATACAATCAGATTTTCAACCTTATGATCAAATGGTTGGAGACCAAATGTAAAGCCATTGAGTTTAAGGGAATACACAACTTAATAACAGCCCAAATCCAAATCCACTAAAAGCATACACATGGGACAATTAAGACTTTTTTGCAGACTTTTTTCTAAAGAAAGCCAACAAACAAATAAATAAAAATTTAATTGCATGCATCATGTAGTGAGAGTTGAATAAAAACAAGAGCTGAACATGGACCCGAAAGCTAAAAAAGCATTTTTTTTAAATGAGTTTTTGACATTTGACAATTGAGTTTTGAAATATTTTGGTAAAGCATTATAGACTGTATTTCATAATAAGGTATTTTAGTGTGCTCAACATGAAAATAAATCATGTGTATCAGTTTGACAGCGAAGATATTTGTTAATTTGACATCAGTCTCGTTTTAATGCAGAAATGAGGTTTACCAAGTGTAAGCACAAATGTTTTTTTTTTGTTAATATCTCAGTGTTAAACATTGTCATGTTTAATAATCATTGTAATAAAAAGCCTTACAGTGCAATGATAAAGTATTTGCCCCCTCCTGTTTTTTTTTCTTTTGCATGTTTGTCACATTAAAATAATTTATATCATCAAACAAATTTATGATCAAATGTCAAAAGTAAAGGCAAAATGAAAAATAAATGATGACATCATTTATTAAGGAAAAAAGGTGTCCAAACCTGCCTGGCCCTAGATGAAAAAAAGTATTTGCCCCCCCTATTTTACATAATTGTGAAGGAATTCTGGTCCACTCTCCTTGCAGAATTGCTTTAATTCAGCCATATGGTAAAAAAGCCATATGGTTTTTAACCATAAACAGGCTGTTTAAGGATCTCAATTGGATTTACTTCCAGACTTTAACTGGATAATTTCAAATACCTAATTTTGAATTTCTTGAGCCATTCAGGGCTGGACATGCTGGTGTGTTTTAGATCCTTGTCCTGTGGAATGACCCAAGTGGGCTTGAGCTTGATGTCACAATCTTATGGCAGGACAGGATTTTCAGTGTAACCGGAAGGAATTTCAGTGTAAAAGGAAGTCATTTCAGTGTAGACTTGAAATGACTTGTCACTTCATACTCCATGATTGGTAGTAGCGGTTTGTAAACACCTGCTGTTGGACAGTTTAGAAGACGGAGTAGGACAGTATAATGATCATCACTGCTCAATCACAAGGCATATTCAGAACTGTCCACATAATGTCTGAATATTGCACCGGCACTAAACGCAGGTGATGTTTAGCAAAAAGAAAATTGAAGCATGGAATCTGCGACTATTATGTCGGAATTTTTTTTGGTGATAATAAATAAACCACTCGCTGTCTTCTAAACTGTCCAGTAACAGTCTATTTAAAATGCTACTACTAATCAGAGAGAATGAATCGGCAAGTCCATATACATTGAAATTACTACACCCTACTCCATACACCCTACACCCTACTCCATGTGGGGGAATGTCTGTTAAGGGAACTTCACTCTACAAAATTCCGCCATTCGGAACATCCTGCAACGTCACTTCCTACATGCATTACTATAGTAACATAAGCACCTTGGATACCTGTCCCTGTGGAAATTTCACGCTACAGACAGTAAATATAGAATATTTATTGAAAAAAACTGACACTAAAATATATACCGTTTTGAAATGTTTATAACTTATGAATAAATTATTTAATTAATTTACAAGATGTACGGAGATTTATTTATTTATTTATTTATAAAGATTACTAGTCTATGTAACACTAAATATTTCTTAATTAAATTAAAATTTAATTATTGTGTCCTATTTATATGGTGTTGTCCTCGAAAATAATTATAATAAATATTGTAATGACTGATAGGWAWTCCCTTGTTTGTGCGCRTCTCATAGGTGTGAGTGTGTGTGTGAGTGTGCGCACGGAGACTTTGTGTATGTGCGTGCATCTCATAGGTGTATGCACGTGCATGTCATATGTGTGTGTGTGCGCATGCATCTCATATGTGTGTGTGCACTGAGAGTTTGCATATATGTGCGCGTAGAGTTTGTATATATGTGTGCGCACATTTCATATGTAGTTGTGTGAGCAGTTAGTAGTATATATAGATGTGTGACTGTTTCATATATGTGTATGCAAGTGTTTCATATGTGTGTGCATGAGTGAAGTTTGATTTAAGCCCTATACGGCGCCTCATAGCCCCAGACAATCACTCTACCACCACCATGTTTGACTATTGGTATGTTTTTTTAAATGAAATGCTGTGTTAATTTTATGCCAGATAATGTGACACATACCTTCCAAAAAGTAAAACTTTTAAGTCCTTAGAATATTTCTTTGGGATAATAAAGATATTTTTGGCAAAAGAGTTTTTGTCCAGCAATGACTTTCGCCTTGAAAACTTTCTCATGGAAGGCATTTTTGCCCAGTTTCTTTCTTATTGTTAAATCATGAACACTGACCTTAACTGAGGCAAGTGAGACCTGAAGGTCTTTAGATGTTGCCCTAGGTTTTATGAGCTTCTGGGTGAGTTGTCGTTGTGTTCTTGGAGTAATTTTTGGTAGGCCGGCCACCATTGGGAAGAATCACCACAGTTCCAAGTTTTCCCCATCTGTGGTTTGCTGGAGTCCCAAAGACAATAACTTGGTAACCCAATCTGGGACTGATGCATTACTTTGTCCTTCATCTGTTTTTGAATTTCTTTAGATCACATTGTTTTCAAAATGTAGATTTGTAACATACTTTACATTGCCAATACTTTACATTGTAACATACTATACATTGCCAAAAGGCTCTATTTAAATGATTTCTTAATTCAACACTAAAAAATTCAACAGTTTGGCAGTTATTAGGCCTGGGTGTGGCAAGAGAAATTTACCTCAGAAATCACAGGTTATTCACGATTTAGCAAGGGGTAGAGAATTTACTATAGGGTCAGATAGGTTTGGACAGCTGTTTTTCCCTTAATAAATGAAAGCATTTTGTATTTACTTGGATTATCTTTGTGTGATATTAAAATCAGTTTGATGATCTCAATAACTAAGTTTAACAAATAAACAAAAAATATAAAGGAGGTGGGTATACAGTGTATACAGAAGTTAATGGGCATTATCTATCTTTAAAAATGACAAGATTACCAGCTGCTGCAAATCTGCAAAAGGTGGATAGCATTTGAATGTGGCCTATATGAGATTGATGTAGCACATTTTCATAACCATTATTCTTTCTTAGTGTTTTTGCAGCAGTGACAGATTTAGATGTTTATTTATGCTGTCTGATCTTAAACATTCAGGATCAGAAAATATACATACCAAAAGGCATACATATCAAAACGTTGGGAACCAACAATATAATGCCATTAATATAGTCTTATTAGCATTGCTTCTAATACTGTTGACATTTTATCATACACACTGATACATCACTTATTGTGAATAACATAAATGTTTTCAGTGAGATGATTACATCACTGTATAACTGTATAAAAAGGGAGATGATCGTAACTGTCAAAACTGTTAAAAATGAATAAAGACACCATCTGAGTGGAGATTGGAGCTGTGGAGTTTACTTTGCTGGATTTGTTCTTGTGTTTTGTGGTTTGTTCATTTAATTTCATTCAAAAGTTTGGAAAACATGAGTAAGATTTCATTATAATATTTCTAAATCAAGTTTCATTAAATTCTATTTATGATAAAAACACATTATACAAGTTACATAAATAATTATTGATATTTACAATAGTAAACACATTGTTAATCATATAAATACAGTCACTGGCAAGGATGCCAAAGGCATTCTCCACAACACGTCTCCCCCTAGATACCACTGTGTCCTGTAGTGGTCACAAGCTCTTTATCAGTAAGTTCACTTTTACTGTAGGGCTTCATCAAATACAGTAAGTCCTCAAGATGAAACTTTTAAATTTACTGGATTGATATTGACCACAAACACGCTCAATTCAAATCGGCAGACATCGGGAGGTAGCAAAGTCGGCTGTGAAATGGGGTATTAGTTGAAGTAGTATATACTGTAGTTGACACACACACACACACACACACACACACGCACGCACGCACACACACACACACACACACACACACGCACGCACACACACACACACACACACACACACATCACAGGCAATTTGCAAATGCAATTTACTATATTTGCAAACTCCCTTCAAAAGCTTTTATAAATTAAAAACAGATGATAAATGTATTTAAAATATCATAGATATATATTAATATATTTTCATGTCAATGCTTATTAATATTTTTTTCCAACTATGCCTGAAAAGTTGCAGATTTGGAGAACTGTATTTCTTACAACAGCAGAGTGTCCAATAGGCCGTCATCATAGGATTTTTTTGTTGTTGTTGCTCTGTGGACAGTTAAAAGTTTGGACAAACATTCTAATTCCATTTATATTTCTGTAAAACAATGCTGAAGCCATCAAAAATATGCAATAATCTTCCTAGGATAGTTCATGATGAGATTTTGTTACTCATGCTAGTTAAAGCCTTCATAATAGCTCTACTCTGAGATGCTGTTAAATGATCATTTTTGAGCTTCTCCTCTGCAGCAGAGATGATTTTTGATCTTGTTTTCCTGGGATGGTCTTCATGAGAGCCTTCATGGTGCCTGATGGATTTTGCAAATGTTCTTGCAAGAACTATTCCAGAACAGCTGATCTTCATATTTTAAAATAACATCTGACTGTTGTTGTTCCTTAATTTCCTAATTAATTTTGCTTTATTTTATGAATATGAATGAATTAAGAAAATAAATCACAAAACAAAAAACATTGAGTTAAAAGGTGTGTTCAAATGTTTGACTGGTACTGTATCACAGTGCACGTCAAAATATTTGAATAAACTATTAATATTTTAAACTGACAGGACATGCAGCTACTTTGGCAAGACCATTTCAACTTTAGTCTTCCAACTCCATTATATGCAATCTCATCTTTAAACAGAAAACTTTCAGAAGTCTTGCATCAGTCCACAGGTAATATTTTTGTTTGTTTTTTTACTTCTTGCTCAGAGATAAGCATTCAGTATGTCTCTGATTCAGTCTCATGCAAGATGATCATAAAAGCAAGATATATAAAAAAATTATAATCTTACCTCATCATCTTTTTTCTTATTATCCCTATTTTTTATTTAGTGATTTCACACAATCTTTTGTTTTACAGAATGACTAATGCAGCCAAACAGGTCATCAATTCCACTCTAATTCTACCAGCTGAATTTTGTTTTTTTGATTGTGCAAAAGAAATTCATCTTGGATTTATTTTCTCATACTGTGCCATGGCATGTTGCTTCCTCATTGGGATGCCAGCCAATATATGTTGTCTCTGGTTTTTTTGCATTAACCAGAATGTCAGACAAAGTCATGTGTTTCTTCTAAATCACATTATAGCAGAGCTCATCCTCTGCATTGAGTGTGCTGCAGAAATAGTAAATATGTTTGTTTTTAAAAATACCACATTCACTACAGCAATTTATATTTTTCTTTGTTTGTCTTGGAGTGTAAGGCCCTTGGTTCAAACCTGCATTTGTATTGAACAGTACTTGGCAGTGCTTCATCCAGTAATATTTTTGAGATATAAAGGCATAAAATACAGGATTGCAGCAGCTGTAGCAGCTTGGTTCATATCACTTGGATACACTTTGTACAAGTTTCCAAATTTCTTAGCTTTCCCTGATTCTTTTATCAACTCTGTGTTCATCATAACACTGGCTGTAATTTTATTCTGCTGTGTATCTGTGTTACTTGCTCTGAAACACCCAGGGCCAGGAGCTACACATACCACAAACCAGACAGGTAGAGATGCAGGGAACCAACAGAAAAGAATTGCCTTTAGTACTATATTTACATCATTGATTCTAATTTTATTCACTTACCTTCCTCAGACATTACTTACCATTTTTACTAGTCGAAATATAGATCAGATATTGCTTACATGTAATATTGCTCCTTTTATAACTTCTGTAAATGTCTTTGGTGTGATAATTACACCATTTATGAAATTGTACAAGCAAGGTCATTTAAAATGTCTAAAGTATCAGAAGTAATTTCAAAAGAGATTTCAGAAAAGGAATTAGTGGGATTCATAATTATTTCACAAAACGTTTGGAAAAATCTGTTGGATCAACATAAGAAGTAACAAGTTTTTTTAATTATTATTTTTTTTCATTTTTTTATTGTACTAGTCAGAAGGACACACCTTTTAATCCAACGGCCTTTCCTGAATTTTATTTCAGCATACTGCGGTTGTGATTTGTTGGTTTATGAAATCAAGTGCATTTTAAATATTTATATTGACTTACATAGTAATATAATAGTTATTTAATAAGAGGTGATTTTCCTTATTAAATTTGGCTCAGAGATTGTTAAATTGTAAACACAATTACACTTTTGTATTATTTTAAATAGTGAACTAGTTTATGCTGTCATTTTGCTAAACAAGTTTTTTTTTACTTTCAATAGATATTGTAAAATATTGTCAAGTACAAAATGATATAATGCTTGATTTGTTTGTATACAAGAAAATGTCACAATAAGAATAACAGTCTGCCTAAACCAAAGCTAGAAAGACAAGTATTTATTGTCCGTTTTTTATGTACTTTCACATAGAAAGACTGTAAATTTGTTACATAATAACAGTTAATAATATAATAGCAATAAAAACAGATTCACTTACATGAAGCAAATTATGAACAACCAAGCAAAAACGCCAAAAGTTTATATGTTTGCTCCTTATATAAACATTAATCTATAAAATGGTAGCTATAATTTACAATAGAAATTTAAAACAGATCTTTTTTTTCTGATATAAATTCAATTGTGTATCTTTCTCCCACACTATGATCTGTCGCCTTGCACCTCACCGGTCCGGGTTCGATTTCCATCTCAGGGCCTGTGTGTACTTCTGCGTATAATATTATAATATTTTATATATGATATATAATATTAATATATTAATAGAATATAGAGACATATTATATTAATAGAATATACATCATTCTCTCACCCCTCAGCCCAAGATCTGTCTGAGGTGGTGCAGATGAGATAGCTCAGGGATTATGCCATCTTAAGTTTATATTTACCCTAATAATCTTCTACTACGAAGTGCATCGTGTGCACTTTCTGCCTTTCACCGTGGATGCTAGTGCACACAGATAAGGAGACACAGAAGTGCATTAGGAGGCACGATCGATGGACGTGCAAACATTACCACACTTCCAGTGTTGAGCAGTGCGGAGAGTGGTGCCCTGTTAATTTTTACTTAGCATGTGGGAGACGGCATGGGATCTTAGATAGACATTTAAAAATGCCAAGAAAACCTCGTCCTGGCGGCTTTTCCGTGTCTGGCGGCATTAGCTCATCATGAGCAGATTTCAGACATGGGGGAAAAGAAAGTGTGGAGTAGATTCTCTGGACACAAACTTGTCATTTACTTGTTCGATTGAAAGAGTGTTTGTCACGCCCTACGTATGCACAGTGTGTGAGTGAGAAGCACCTGCACCGAGTGGCCTGCTGTCACAATATACATTTTTTGGCTGACTCTCTTTCTTTTTTACTCTCTAAAGCAGAGTCAGTACACTATAAAATAAAATGTTCCCCATGTGACAGTACTGACCCGCTGTCATAGTATAAAGTTTTTGGCTGACTCTGTTTCTCTTTCTCTCTCACTCTCTACAGCATGGTCAGTACACAACATGTTCCTCATGGTGTTACAAACCACATGAGACTACACGATAGGCTAACTATGCAATACAATAACTAAATACAGATAGTCAGATATCTTATACAATAACTAAAAATAGAAAGTGTTCACGCATGTGAACTTTGCACAAGAATACAGCACAGAGCTCCAATAAAAGGTTGACAGCAGAGCTCTTCTCCAAGCAACTCTGATTCCACCTCTGCTTCTGCCTCCATCCACACTATGGAGGTAAACTTGGCAGTCTTCCACAGCCTTGCATGAAGGTCAATTTTCTGCTCAGGCACCTTGAGGAGGACAACCTGGCGATTTCCTCAGCCTAGGATCATACCAAAATTGCTGCCTTTCATTCCAGGTAAAATATTTTACATTCCATGCTTTGACATGGGATTGGCACCCTGTCCAGGGTGTACCCTGCCCCGTGCCCTATTCTCCCGAGATAGGCTACATGCCCCCACGATCCTAAATAGAGGATAAAGTGGTATAGATTATGAGTGTGTGAGAGTGAATCCTCATGTCCTGTATCCATGCCAGGTTTTGAGCTCATGCCAAGTTTCAACCTTTGCCCATGTCAATTTTCAGGTCACTGTGAACCCGAATAAGTCGGCAAAACTAAAAAAAAAATTGAGGTAATCAGTTACATAATTTTTGTTACATAAGTAATGGTGTTTCCAATTTTAAGTAAACAGAACTATCAGTTTTTGAGTTTGTTGTATTTGTTCATATTAATCATTCTTTACTTGCATTATTGATTATCCTAATTCATACTATTTAATAGCAATTATAATTTTTTTTAATTGTTGCAAATCAAATAAAATTTTGGTCTTTCAGGTGCTCCCAGCAATGGGTCTCCACTGCAGAAAATCCAGACCGCTGTCAGGGATAACCCCTAGAGGGCGCCAAAGCGCCGAAGGACCTTTTCGTTTGTAGTTTTCTTAAGTTTCGTTTTTTCACTTCATTTCCCAGTTTGCATCTCAGTCAGGTGACGTGGGCGCTCACCTGAACCGAGTTGGCTATTAGTTTCATTATAAATAACTTTTTGTTCTGTTCCGTTGTCTTGCATCTGTTGATTACACCTCGTTAATGTCTGTGTGTTTAGTTCGCATCTCCCGGTGTCCTTATACGTGTTTTAGTTTGTTTTATTATAAAGTTTAAGTGTTTATTTGATTTCCCTGTTTTTCTTTATAATAAAACATCGTTTCCTTTAACATCTGGACCTCTGCATTTATGCCTTGCACCCAAAAACATGACAACCGCACACTAGCTTGGCACAAGTTTTACACCAGATGCCCTTCCATTTTATCTGGGCTTGGGACAGACAATTCATGCAGTTGTTGGGAATCAAACTTAGACAATGAGTGAGTGAGTGAGTGAGTGAGTGAGTGAGTGAGTGAGTCAGTGAGTGAGTGTTTTTATCTTTAAGTCTTTAAATTAGCCTAGTTTTAATCATATAAACTGATGAAACAACCCTTAATATAATCTTCCTTAGAGACAATAAAATACTTCCACATGGTTGACTTTTTCCAATAAGTGCTCACGTCATAGCCATTATGGGAGGTTATCGCATATTTCCTGATACTGCAAATGGGTTGCCTACTGTTGTAAGGCTGCAATTAACCAACACAAAATTTGGGTAAAGCACAGCAAAATGTACTGTAACACAACAGATAAACGCTGCCTTTGGAATTTATGAATAATATTATCATATCATATGTCATATTATTTGTCGAATGGCCAGTGCCAGTAAAAAAGTTGAATATTAACTAATTGCAATTAGTACATGACTACTCTAAGTGGATGATAAAGTACAACTCTCTAACCCCCCCAAATACTTTAATTTGACAACAATTTTGGAATATCAAATATCAAATGAAATACTCTAGTACTCTGAAATTTTTTGCAACACTTAGCAAACATCGTGTATTTACATTTTTAACTTCTTCACTTTTACAGGATGAATAATGCATGTTCAAATACAGCATAGAATTCTGAAAATGCATATTGCAATTCATTTACATTTATTAGTTTATGTAAAATTAGCTTGCATATACTGTACTTATGTAAATACATTATAAATGTACCACTACATTCATGAATTCTGGATGAACAAACAGTATACTGTAATATATTAGAAGAAACTGTCTGACACATATTCAAATATATTTTGGTAATTGTATGGCACTTTTAATTATAGATATTAAAATTAGACATTAAGCTGTTATCTTTGTAGTACACAACTAATGCTTAATGCCTAAAACTACCTTTTGCTAATTTTAATGAGTAAAACATTTGAAGATAGCATCAGTTTTACATTTGTCTTTAACAATAATATTAAAAATTATTTCCACTGATGTTTATAGACTATTAAAATAATCATTTTAGTTAAGTTGTCACCTACCTTATCAGGTTGGTATAATTCTTGGTTCAGCAGCCCATACAGTATGTGGTGTTCTATCTTTATGGAAGTGAGTGCAAATTCATTCATACAGTATGTTTTTCCAGAATCACAGTATACTGCAGCTCATGAAATGTCTCAAATGTAAAGGGGTTTTTCATTGTATTAAAAATTGTGAATAACTGTGGAAATGTTATCCGCAATAAAATTAATCCCACTGTCCTTGAGGGAAAGGTCATTATTACAAACCTGTATATTTATGGTGCTTCATCAACTAATATTTTAAAAATATAACTGGATTGCATTGTACATTATAGTTTACAGTTTTTGAATACTGTTCTTGTGATTAACTTCGGGATTTCTGTAAACTCTGAGTGAACACTGAAAAAAAGAAAACAGATGCAGGTACAGAGTTGGATTTGTTTTTGATTAAATCCTTTCATAGGAACATTTGCATAAATAATTGTTTTATTCCGTACAACAGAACAAACATTTAACCCTGTGATTAGCAACCCAGGAACATAACCATTGAACCACCACTGCCCATCCTGTACAAAGCCTTTTTGTAAAGGAAAAGTTAAAGCAAAATAAAAAAATTAAAAAATAATAAAGATCATAAAAAAAAACATGACATACCTAAAATAAAGTAAGCTGACATAAAATAACATCAGTCAAAGAAAGAAAAAAGAAAAACATATCGACATTATAGTATATATTAGTTAGAATTAGTTATAATATACTCAAATTTGCTGACTTTGTATTTCTTACAACACAAGAGTGTCTAGTATTCTGGCCTCATTGGTAAATTATACATTGTTCTAAAATATTTTTGCTCTTTGATATGTTCAGTAAGTTTCCACATGAGGTATTTCAAAACACGTCAAAAATATTTAAATAGATAACTGATGTTTTAAATCGACAGGGTAGGGCTGTTCAGCATTAAAAAAAACAAGTTTTCATTTGGCAAAAACATTTGAAATGCAATCTTGGTGGTTTGGTCTTAATGATTTGCAACGCCATCGCTACACAGAAAACAATTAGATGTCTTGCATCAGTTTCCAAAAAAACTTCAACCAGGTATGAATATTTAGTGTGTCTGTCTGTGTCTGTGTTCATAACATAGTTCATAACAATATGGGTTTAAAAGCACAAAGCTTATATAAAATAACCTTTATGTCAGTATTTAATTTGTGACTTTATACATTATTTTGTTTTCTCTTTACAGAATGACTAATATACCTGACAGATTTCTTAATTCCACTCTAATTCCAGTGACTCCATTCATATTTCCTTACTGTATAAAAGAAGTTTATTTGGGATTTATTTTCTTGCACTGTGTATTGGCATTTTGTGTCCTCCTTGGTATACCAGCCAATTTATGGTGTCTTTGGTTCTATATCTGCAAGGAGCAGAAAACCAAGCAAAGTCAAGTGTTTCTTCTGAATCACATTACAACAGAGCTCATCCTCTGCTTAGAGTGTGCTGCTGAAATATTAAATATGTTTCTTTTACAGAATGACACATTCTCTACAGTAATTTATGTTTTTATTTCTTTTTTCTGGAGTGAAAGGCCTTTGATGCAAACCTGCATTTGTATTGAACAGTACTTTGCAGTTCTTCATCCAATAATATTCTTGCAATATAAAGGGATAAAATACAGAATTGCAGCGGCTGTAGCAGTTTGGTTCATATCACTTGGTTACACTTGGTATCGAATAACAATAATTGATTTTATTGATCCTGTTATTATCTCCATGTTCATCATAACACTGGCTGTAATTTTATTCTGCTGTGTATCTGTGTTGTGTGCTCTGAAACACCCAGGACCAGGAGAGCCACATAGCAGAAATCAGACAGGCAGAGATACAGGGAACCAAAAGAAGAGAAATGCTTTTAACACTATAATTTCAGCATTAATTCTGATTTTGTGCACCTACGTTCCTCAGGTCTTACTTACCATTTTTACTGTTAATAATATAGATCAGATATTGCTTACATGTAATATTGGTCCTTTTCTTACTTCTTTTAATTTCCTTGGTGTGGTGATTACACCATTAATGAAAATGTACAAGGGAGAACATTTAAAATGTCTAAAACAGAAGTAAATACAATTTACCAGGATTAATGAGGAAAATCAGTGGGATTTACAATTACCTTACTGAGCATTTGGGAAAATTCAGTAATAAAAAAAAATTATTGACAAGTACCAGAAATTACAGGACTATCACAAGCAACATGACCTCTCGTATGGAATTTATCAAAAACATTTCTTACCCAAAGATTCACTACTAAAGCCAGTTTTTATATGCTGACAGTACATTTGCTGTTATGTTTTTGTTGTTGTTATTTTGTTTCAAATGTTTTACTGCAGCTAAGAGTTTCATTCTCATACTGTGCTTGTCTTCTATAAATGTGAATCAGTTTCATTCACAAGAAATTGTTTGTTTTTTTGCAATAGTTTCTTTTATTACTGTACCTGAACTAGTGTAAAAGAGTTTTTTTTCCTATTTATTTATTTATTTATTTATAAAAAATGTTTATGTACTGATGTAGTGTTTGGATTGCTTGTATGCTTTTTTTTCTCTTTTAGGAAAAAAAGTATTCTTAATTAGATTTTTTTTTAAATTAGTCATTTGATTGCATTTTTAGACCTAAATTATATGACATGGAAATTGATCAATAAAAAAATGTCAACATAGCCATTTTACAATACATAATGCAATAAATAAGTAAAAAACAAAAGCAATTATATGGAAAATGGTATAACTGCTTAAAATAAAACAATAATAATATGTATATTAACTGTAGAAAAATAAAAGAAACCTGTATAAAAATCATCATCATCATCCTTATCCTCACTATACTAACAGATATGTCATATTACCCAGCATTATTCACGAAAGATAAGAAACAAATTAATGTTCATTATGCACATTTAATTTATACCACTGTACATTCCATAT
>QMIH01001925.1:0-24799 GCA_003987875.1 Clarias batrachus
GCCCGCGCCGGAGAAAGCGAAACTGGGAGTGAAACTAATATATATCTGTGTGTGTGAAAAATAAAGATCAGAATGGTGAAAGAGCAATCATCTGTGTGCTGGCTGTTCTTTGACCCGTTCTCCTGAGCTCAGAGGTGGTGTGCAGACGGACTGGCTTGCAGAATAAAGAAAACCCCAACAGTGTCTCCAAGTATGTACATGTAATTAATGAATAACCAAAAACATGCAATGCATTATCATGTACATCTGACACCCTGAGATATCCATAACACTGCTAGTGTTAAAAGTCTGAGTCTTTTGGCTGCTGGTACGGTGTACTGTATATATGTAGCTATAACATTCAGTGGAACCTGCCTCAGTGGCAGGTACATGGGGAAGAGGTTTCTGTTTAATGTTGAAATATTTTTGGTAAATCTTTATTCCTCACATTTCATTAACATTCCATGCTAATGCTTTATTGCTTTTACAAATAAATGACTTGTGCTAGTCATATGATGCTACTGTTTCAGGTATTGTGATCACTTTACAGCCGGTTGAACCTGTGAGCGTGACCTGGATGTGCTCTTGGTGCTGTCAGCATGGTAGACGTGGAAGCTTGTGCAGCTTGTGTTTGTCACTAATGCTCATCGTAAGACATTGAACAGTTCTGCACCATATGGCATAATAGAAAAAAAAAATCAGCACAGGAGAAAGAAAGTGCTACCTAGCGAGGGATAGTAAAGAAAAGAAATTTGACAGTTGGTGAATTCATTGTGAAGTGAACCAGATTTCTCACTATTCACCGTCTTCTGATAAGACTTTCATTTCTGTCATTTTTTAAAATACAAAATTAAAAATCAGGGAAGCATGCAGAGAGTGCTACCTTCATGCACATTTAATGAAACTCAAAACATTTTTGAGACTTTATTCAGCAGTGACTTGTCATTTTTTTTAAGGCTTTGGTCTATCCATAAAGTAAATGCAGGCTGATTTATCACCTGGAATTACTTCAGCAGAACAATTCACACCACCCCCTGCTACTTGACAAATTGTACAGCTTTGAAAAACTTTCAATTCAGCCGAGTGATTGAAATGCAGAGAGCTGGGAGATGAACTCACAAATAATGGCTGTGCTGTCTAAATGCTCATGCATGAATTGTGTTTCCAAGACAATTACATATAGTCGAGTTGAATAAGACGACCTGGCATCAACCAGAACTGCAGAAGTAATGATTTGAGGTGGCTTAGAGAGATGAGATTGAAGGAAAACTGTGAAACAGGATTATTTTTTAAATGCATGCCTTTATTTAATGAAACATTGTGAATACAGCTAACACATGTACATTTTTGTACACCATAATCATCATCAATGAAGTCTCTCCCAGGCCCTCCTTGTTAATGATTGGCCATGCTGTAATTGTCTTAGCAATCAACGTTATAGCCATGTTTGCAAATATGCCTCCGTGTAATGGGTCAAAATTGATGATTTAGCACAGCCGGTCAATAGATCTTTCATGAAGCAGGCCAGTGCATTGGATTAATTGCCTCTGGTTTAATTGCTGTTTAAAGCAACAGGATGATTCTGACATTCCCAAATATGTCACATTATCACTACAGACAGGCGGAAACGTGTTTGGAGACATGTGTTTTGTCTTCTGGTTTGCTTTTGTGGCGGTTTGTTAATACATACTCGCTCCAGGCCAGTAACCCAAACTCAGGAGTGAACTGGGGGCGCTGGAGCTGTGAGATGCCAATACTAACACCTACGCTGCTCCTGACTGTGAAGTGTCTACAGATTATTTTTGTATATCGCCCGAGAGCTGCGTGTAAATTTAGAGTTTCAGTTTAACTAAAGAACTTCTGCATAAGGATCCTCACAGTTGCAATGAATTTGCAGCACTGCAGGTCAAAGCAAGAAGTAACATTACTCTGGTTTTAATTAGCCATCATGCTAATCTGCTCTCTATTGCCTCCTTGGAGGTTCAAGGTTCGATTGTTAATCACAGAGACGGATGCATCTTTCAGTCTTGGGTTTGGCTAGTTGCATTTCCTAACGTTTCTTAAATAAAATGCAAAATGAATTTTTATCATTGTCACGTTTGTACTGTATACAGTAGGTGGTGACGGCGAGGCATAGGCGCAGAGGTGAAGACGTTTAAGATGGTTTTTAATAATAAAGAAATAAAACAAACAAACCAAACCAAACAGGACTCTCTAAAAAAACTAAACAAAACAATGAGCTGAACTAGACTGGTGTGAAACTAAACTAAACCAACAAACTACGAGGCATGTCACATGTTTAATTCAACAGTTGCAAAACAATGGAACTAATGAGCTACCTCGGTTCAGGTGAGTGTTCCCATCACCTGACCGATATGCATCCTGGGAAATGAAGTTTATTTTGAACAAAACAAAAAAACAAGGAGTCTCTGGGCGCCAGGTGCCCTCTAAGGGTTAACCCTGACATAACCGCCCCACCTCAAAGGGCGCTACTCCGGAGCCCCACGGGAGGTCCAGGGCACCCTCCCCAAGGTCCCATGTCTGGCCACCTTACACAGAGGCTATCGATCGTGTCCCATGGCAGGACAGAAGAGATTACTCCCCTTTTTCAAGGCGAGACCGAAGCGAGGTCCTCGAAGCCGGGCGGAGTAGCTGGACCACAGTCATCGCGGCAGGGGTTTAGCTCGCCGTCGTCGTGGCAGGGCGGAGGAGCTGGCACAATGTCCTCGAAGCCAGGCGGCGGAGGAAGAAGTCCGATATCGTTCAAGCCTGGCGGCGGAACTAGTGTGACATCCTCGAAGTAGGGCAGAGCGGTGGAGGAAGCTCATGCCTATCAGAGCTCTCCAGAATGACTGGGCCCGCAGCAGGACGTTCTGCGCCTCCACTGAGGCTAACTGGCAGGTCTGGGCCTCCACTGTGCATCCTGAGAAATGAAGTTTATTTTAAACAAAAACTACAACAAAAAACACAAGAAGTCTCTGGGCGCCAGGCACCCTCTAGGGGTTAACCCTGACAACCATCATATTAGATCTTATTAATTAAAGTTGGGTATGGTCAAATCTTATACAAATTAGAATAAAAAAAAAAGAAAATATGTTTTTGTTGTTGTTTTTGCAGCTGTTTTTATTAAGGGTTGCCACAGCAGGTTTTATGCCAGATGTCCTTCCTGATGCAACCCTCCAATTGTTATCTTTTGCCTCAAAATTTACTTATTTCTTCATGTCTTCAATATCCAAGGCTTACTGTGTGCTTTCCTTTTAATTTCAACATTAAACCTCCTGATTAAATCAGGACTGATGTACTAGATGTACTGTATGAGGGCAGATTGGTGAGAGCTGGTTCTATGACTTAGATGAGAGGCGGAATCCATATTTTAACTATGCGTTTAAGGAAAAAGAATTCTGACATACTGTATCAATTTACATTTATTATAAAATATATTCCTTCTAAACTAGCGTGAGTACCTGCCGTTGATGGTAAAACCTTTTTTTTTTAAGGTTGAGTATTTTATGCCTTATTTTACAATAAGTTGTACATACCTGTTCGGTCATCAGAGAGTGAATAGAAATTTCATCACTGAGATGAGAAATCGAAAAAGTATCAGATAAACTTTAAATTTTCACTCAGTCCAGCACGTTAAAATTCACTTGTACTACTTCATCGCTATTATTTCAGTAAAAGTGAAAATATGAACTAATCCCAGTAGAAATATTCAGTTAAGCTTTTCTAATTAATATCTATTGGTGAAAGTGTTTTTTATTTTTATTGAGCAAGTATCTTATTTATTAGTAGCTTATTTTAAAGTAGATTATTAAATCCAGCACATAACTGTTCATAACATTTTCATTTCACCTATGGTGCAGATTAAACATCAGGCAGCTACTTAAGTACTGCAAAAGTTACAATAAATTCTAAGTTTCCAGTCCTCCAAAGTATATCAATAAGTCGCAGAAGTAATGGTTTCATTTGAAGAATGAGTTCAGACCAATGTACAGGCAAACCCTTTCTTTTATTTATAGAGATTTAAAAAAATAAATAAATAAAATAATAATAATAATAAGGCAGAATACAAACCACTAACTGGGCAATTAGGAAATTGGTTTCATACAGAATCTATAGCACTGATTCCTGAAAAGTTTTTTAAGTGAAGTTAACAACAAAATCCTAACAGTGCATGTGCTGTTAAAGGAAAACGATTAGCAAGGAAAGACATGACGGATTTGGAGACCTGATTACACTGTGCAGTGGAGATAATAATATCCATCATGCATTGCGTCATAATATCCATCATGCACCAGCGGGGCACCAGGACGGGTCAGACAGGTCCAGAGGGCCGTCGTGGTCTGGATCACTGGCTCAGGAGCTCAACAGCAACATGCGTAGCTCAACAGAGAGACATGGAGAGGGATGAAGTGGAGACATCACTAATGAAGAACTTCATTAATAAGAAGAAATCTGATAAAATCCTCATCCTTGGTCAGGATCACAGATATTGTACGAGACCAGGCTGCTCTGAATTACACTCATGCGTTAAATTTTTTTTTTTTTTTAAACAGCTTGAAACACACTTTTTGTATTTTCCTAAAATGGGATTGTTTTTTTTCTGTTAAAGCTGTTAGCCCTGTCAATTCCTGATGTTTCACTGCTCCATTTACTTCCTCCTTCACTAACACAATAGAATTCACTAACTGATAACGAGCTAACGGGTTTAATTACGCCTGCTGGGACATTTATGAATTTCTTAGACTCTAAATGAAAATAGCAGATGGCTAGATTGTTGAGTTCTTAGTTTTAAAAAAGAATCTTGAGAGAGAAAATATTAATTCAGTTCTACTTAAATATGTGACGATGATCTGAAAGCGATTTTTATATTTTGGTGAGGAAAATGAGACTCGTGTGGAATTGTTCACAAGCACAGTGCCTTTGAGTTCTGGATTGTGATTGGTCAAAAAATGTTCTCCGGCTTCATCCATGTAAACAATCTACTGAGGCGTGGGAGGGCATGAAGAAACCGCAAACATACATTGCTCTTACATTTGTACAGTCACACGGTCATAGGGTTTCCATTATGCATCTTCATGAGAAAGCAGGAAAGTGTAATGTGTGTGCTTTTTCTGTGATTGCTGTCAGGGCAACAAAATCCCAAGTGATAAGTCAGGTATTGCGAGCTGTACAATGGTTTTGCGGCTTGTGGTGTGAACCAGGTTGTATTAGTTAACAACAGCTGCTGTGGGGTTTGTAGAAGTATCCAACTGCTCTACTGTACTATAGTGTAGTGTACTGTGATCTCCTCTGCTGTCTGTTACTACTATAGTAAAGAGGGAAAAGAGAAAATCCGTACACTCACTGACATTAATTCCCTTGTCAAAGTTAAATTTGGAATTTAATTCACAGCTCTAGCTTTGGAAATTGACAAAAAATGTAAAAATATAAAAATATTTATATGTTTCTTGACAAAAACAAGTAGCAGATTCTATCAGTAGAAGAGTCCATTTATAGCATAAACAGACACTTTTTGTAGGAAATTTCTATCTTGTCTTGTAACAACCGAGTAAAGTGATGTACAGTATCGATACGATTAGATGCTACAGGAGAAATAATTAGATTTCTGTCACAGGACACAATGAGACAGATGCTAATGTATTTTCAGTTTTCTGCTGGAGTTGAATAGCAAAAACTATTTGTTCAAATAATATAATACAACATATTATTCCTTGTCGCATTAATTTTTTTGTGTGCATCAGAATTGCATTTCAATGAATGTTTCATGGTGCTCCAGTTGGCAAGTCCTCCACTGCCCAAGACTTTCAAGACAATCTACCAGGTTTGTTTATTCTTCAGAGAAAGCATAATACAACTGTCCATACAGTCAATAAAAAGAAAAGTATCAAAATCAAAAAGTATCAAATCCAACTATGAAGTCTGTTTTAATTGTGATCATTAAATTTTTTTTTAAATAACATGCCTACCAGCCCACTATTATTTTCAGTTCAAATTTGAAGGTGTGCAAAAATATGAAGTTAAACAAAGAATACAAAAGTGTATAATTAATAAAGTTAGCCTAAAACAATATTGTTTCCAATGCTGAAGCAAACAGTATTTTGTTTTTGTTTTACAATAGATCTTTCATGATGAATGTGTGTAAGCGCTTTAATTATACAGTAAACAACAAGCACTGCCTTTTGCAAATTAAAAGTGAGTGTCGTTGATCAAAAGGCTGATAAACACGTGCGCAGATATGAGCAAATTTATTGATAAAACTGCAGACATACTCCCCCAGAAATGGAACAAAAAAATATATTAGTCTACTCGCTGATTACAATGCGACAGCGCGCTCCAAGGTGAGCACGTCACTGCCTAAAACGCATTTCTCCAGCAACACATAAAATAATTAGAAATAAAATGTTTAATGGTATCAATTAAATAAGACTTCATAGTTGGATTTGATACTTTTCTGAATATATTCAGATTTTGTAAAATAACGAAATCCGTTTCCTTCCTAGACCTTTAATCCACATCACAATGAAATGAAGCTCAGCATGTCTTCCTTACTTGTTTTAATCTGTATATTCAAGTGAATATATGCTTAATTTATGCATATATGCTTAAATATTCCCTTTTATTTAAGGTGTATTATGTTTGATCTGCATTATTGCGATGACTTTCTGGGAAGAGTATGTATGCATTTCTATCGATAAATCGAACCTTATCAAAATGCTGCCTTTTGTAAAGTGAAAGTCCGAGCTGCGGGTTCACGCACACCGATGAACAGCTTTATTTCAGTCATAAATTCACAATCACATTCCAGCTATTATCTCCATCCATGGTCAAATAATGGATGAAATAATTATTCAATGCTGGACACAAACAGCAAAAACATGATGATTATTATTATAAAAAGCCCAAAGCACTTTGTGTGCATATAAGAATATTTACTTAAAAATATATTAAAAAAAAAATTTCATGTCTTGTGATGGTGCTCAATGTCGACACATTTTAACGGTTTTAATGAAGATATGTTGACATATCCACGAATCAGGACATTTGCATAGTTGACACTATCTGATAGCCTACTATCAGGAAATTAAATTAATTTCAACACCATTTAAACCGACGCATTGCCATGTCTTTCATTGTTTTGTCCCTGGTAAGAAATTACAAAAACTATATAAAAAAAAATTATTATGAATTTTAAAGCACGATGTAGCGCATCTCATTTCATCATTATGAACATAGTATGTGTCACGTCTCTGGGTGCGAGGCATAAATGCAGAGGATCCAGGTTTTAAAGGAAACGATTTATTATTGTAAACACAAACACAAAAACAGGGAAATTAAATAAACAAATATACTTTAATAATAAAACCAAAACCAAACCACGAATAACGACACAAGACATTTACTTTAAACTTATTGTAACAAATGCAAGACAAGAAACTGAATGAAACCAAACTATTTATAACACAACTAATCACCAACTCGGATCAGGTGCGCGCCCATGTGACCTGACCGAGTTGCAAACCAGGAAATGAAGTATAAAACTGAAACTAAAAAAGAACTACACACAAAATCACAGGGCGCTTTGGCGCCCTCTAGGGGTTATCCCTGACAGTATGAAGCACATTTACGCGCATTCTTAATGGTCGCATCTGTACATCTCACTCAAATCTTCAAACCAGCTCATTGGCTTTGGGGATTATTCGTCAAGCTTGCTACAGTATATAGCTGATCCATTGTCTCAGGTGTGTGCAGGCTAAAAAAAACCCTCAAACCGCTTTCAAGTGGTAACAGTTACGATCAGGGGCAGTCAGTGAATAAGTGACCAGACAGTCATGTAGCCAAGTATGATGGTAGACGTTCAAGGCTTGTAGCAGCTGAGTTGTCCTTATTAAGCCTATTTTATAGTGCATAGGTGTTAAACTAAAAGAAACATATTTTCCACAAACCTATGAGAACATTGATCAAAATCAATGCTGATTTTAAAGAGTTTACCCTTTAAGTTGAAATGTTACAACCTCATTTTCGGACTTCCAGCTTAACCTCCCAGTGCTTTCAGTTCTCCCCAGTGGGTCAGCCTGGGGGAAGTAGGTGTCTAACTGGAAGGACTAACCTTTGAGTTATCCACTCAGGTGGATAAAAAGCCAAGGTTTTTCTCTGAAAGCGCATCAGGTGTGTATGTGATATAATAAACTTCTCAAAATATGTTACACATTGGTAGTCTTGAGGCTTGTGCTTATGTCTTTTGATTTGTTACACTCTGATAAGAACAGAGAAAAATGATATTTGACATTTTATGTAAAAAAATAGTTTAATTCTTAAACCACAAAAAGAATTAAACTATTAATTTTGGATGAATCCATATTTAATTGTGATGTGCAGAAATGGTGGATTTATAGGCATATAGATGTGTAAGGGACCACCCCTAGAGGGCACTGTGTTCCTGACTACCTAGTTTTTGTAGTTTTGTGTTTATAGACTCCGTTTCCCAGAAGGCACCTCGGTCAGGTGATGAGGGAGCTCACCTGAACCGAGGTAACTCATTAGATCCATTATAAAAAGCTGTTAGTTGTGGGGAACTGGGTTGGGCATTAATAATGTCAAGTGGGCATTCCTTTTGTTTTGGTCTTAAGTTGGCGCTAGTTTTGTTAAGGTTTATGTTCACAGTGCTGCTGTGTAGCTGTGTGTATACTGTAGATAAGTGTACTTTTCTTTGTTCCATGTCTCTGGTCTTGTGTAAGTACTGTTCTATGTGTCTCCAGTGTTTGTTTGCCTCTTGTTTAGTTCCTTGTATGTTTAGCTATTTATATTAGTAGGTGTAGCCTCCAGTGGGTTTAGCCTCTAGTAGGATTGCCTGCTAGTGGCTTAAATCTCTAGTAGGTTTAGCCGCTAGTATGGATCAGCCTCTTGTGTGCTTGGCGTCTGGTGTGTTCATTTCCCATGTAGGGTCAGTTACTAACCCGGTTAGATCATCATCTATTGCTACAATAACCAGATTAGATACTAACCCGACTAACTACTCTCCTGTCTCTGGTTTTGTCTCGTCTCTGGTTAGCTTCAGATCCATGTTTGTTTTGTAAAGCTCTAAGCCTGTCTTTCGCCAACTGCCTTTTGTGCATGTTTTGTTTCATGTCTCTTATTAAAAAGACTATTGTTTAAAAACACTCTGTGCCTGCCCTTTTTCTGCCGATGGCAACATCATGCAATAAGATTACCAGACAGTTTGTGACAAGGTGTTACAAATAACTGCATGTTCACATTATAATAAACAACTGTACATTATACCTGTAGTGAAGATATCTAAAAAATAAATATATTGATTTATTAGCAAAAGTGTATAGTCTGTTTTTTTTTATTATTTTTTTTATAATCTGTGTTTAGTTGTGTCTCTCTTGGGAGAAATGCATTATGCAGCCATGTGTATACACTGATAAAACCTTGTAATAATGTGTAGTGTAAATAAATATAATTGAAGAAATCTGTCTTGGCTTTAAAAGACTTTACAAAGTTTTAGACTTTCCATTTGAGATAAAATGAAAGTTTGGCCGAGTCATAAGTCAGTGCCATGTGTTTAATCAAGCCTTTGGGAAATGCAAACAGATAACAGAATGCATTTACTCAAGTCATCTCAACATAGAAGTCATGTTGTGTAATGTGGAATGTTTAATAGGCGAATACTTGAGAAATGGTCCATGGCTTTATGCTAATGGTGCAACAGGGTAAGGGGGCACTGCTGAAAGCAATTTGAGTGCATGCAGAGAAATCAAATGTTTTCAGGGGTTTATGTTGCTCAGGAGTTTTGAAGAATCATGCATGCAAATTAATGTTATTCATGCACAAGCCTAATGTAGCAAATCACGATTTGTAATGTGGCATTCTTCATTATTTCATGTGCAAGCCAAAAGTCAGGAGTGAATCTTCCATCTGAGAAGCAATGATAAATAATTGGACACCCTCCATGTGAACACTTGGAAATAAAAGCAATAGAAAACTACCCTGCATAGCAAGCTGTCATAAATGTATCCAAAATCCAAGTTCTCTGTTTCCTTTGGTGTCAGCAGAAAGGACAGAGAAGCTCAAACATCTCCTTCCTCATGTATCTCCTTCATATCCTCCTTATGTGTGCCAACACCAGCTGTCAGTTATACAGTAATTACATCAACAACCACCCCAGAGAGGCACGCAGTAGACATACATTAGATGCTTAAACCACCTCAGTTGGTGCTTCTCTTGAATGTACAGTACAGTAGGACAGATCCTGCTGTAGGACACCCAGGAACAAACAGTTTTTACAACTTGTATCCATTTTTCTGTCCTTTTAATCACCAGAACCCATAACCACATGCAGAGGTGGGTAATAATGAGTTACATTTACTTACGTAAATTTTTTTTGGAAAAAAAAAAAAAAAATTCTACGAGTAGTTTTACTCGAGCATACTTTTTATAGAAGAAACGCTATTCTTACTTCATTACATTCGGCTATCCTCGATACTTTTCTAACCTGTAGGGGGCAGTCATGTTTCAATCTGAGGTATTGTGTGTCTATTGAAGCCAAAAATGTGTTAATCTCTCTAAGGCTGATAAACGCACACGCAGAGATGAGCAGATTTATGGGTAAAACTGCAGACATACTCCCCCCAGAAATGCATCAAGCACAAAAAAATATGCTACTCGCTTAATACAACGTGACAGCACACAGAATGCCTGGGCTTTGACTGCACTATTCTTTATGAGTAATAGTAGTACTCTATGAAATGCTGGGTTTCTGTAAACACATTGTTGCGCTGTTTATGCTGGGTCAAAGTTCTGTGTTTTTGCGGGTACTTTAATCACACTGTTGGGTCGCTCTTGCTTTGAAAACTAAAAGTACTACGTACATGATTAAACTCAATGCAAAAAATTGAAAAAGAAATTTCCTTCCTAGACCTTTTGTCTGCATCACAATGAACTGAAGCTCAGCACGCCTTCTTTCCTTAGTTTGAATCTGTAATATTTAAGTGAAATATATTTTGCGTATAGGCCTAAATATTAATTTTTATTCATGGACAGGGATATTATGTTTCATCCAGAAGCGCTGCAATTTTCGCTGGTTTCAAAAACACAAGGTTTTCGGAGAGTTGAGCTCCAGACAATCCCCGGACGCTCTGAGCTCATGTACCCGGCCAACGCAGCCACACCATGGAACGAACTTCTGAAAACTACCGTAGGCTAACTATCCCTGCAGTGGTTATACAGCAGATTCATTTCATTTGGGGTTTCTTCTAAAAGGCAACTACTGTATTTATATTATGCGAAGTTGTGTAAATTTAGAACTTTTTTGAAAACAAAATGGTTCTATCTACTAAATCAAATGGAATGTGTCAACCACGCAAGAGTGTTAATTTACCCACTCGTTAGGTCAAATAAAATAACCCAGCACTTTAACATTTAACCCAGCAGTTTTCAGAGTGTAACATAAAAAATATATATTCCATTTGTAAAAAAACATAAAGAAATTATAGGTTGTGTATAGGGTGATTAAAAACAATACAATAAAGTTTATGGTAAATAACTTTTCCACTGCAGGAATTAAAAAACAATAACAATGTCAATTTTGAACATGTACAGTGCGAGATCATCAAGTTGGAGGAGGACTGCATCCTTATTTTCCATTCAGGGGGTTATTTGCAACTCAAAGCTTAAAGGTTATCATTTATAGTAGCTAGCAAGCTGGATAGGAAAAGAGTGTGTGTCTCCTTGTTCTTGTCTTGCTACATTTTCTTACTTTCAGATGATTAAAAAAAAAAAAAAAAAAAAAAGTACCCTTTGGAAGGAACATAATAATATGTCATGACACATACAGAACCAAAAAAAAAGTAGTTTTTTCATGAAACCGTATAGAATTAAAAGAAGGCGCACTAACCTTTGGCATGCTATTATTANNNTTGTTCTTGTCTTGCTACATTTTCTTACTTTCAGATGATTAAAAAAAAAAAAACATCTAAAAGCACTTATGTTCACATATCATTGCACACGCATCAATGATTACAACATCCATATACAACATAGTACAATTCTGTATAATTTATATTTATATTATATTGTACTGTATATAAATTTGTATCATAGGCTTACCTATTTTTATTTGTACATACTTCTTCTTCTTTTCCTTCTTCTTCTTCTTATTCATTATTATTAGTGTTTTTATTATTATATTATATATTATATTATATAAATTATTTATTATCTGCACATTGTGGAGTTTGTTGCAATTTCATTTCACTACTGTTGTAGTTGTACAACCATGTATGTGACAATTTTTTAAATCTTGATTCATGTTGGAAAATCATAGCTTGCATTTGAAAGACACTAAAAATCTCCTTCCAGCTCTGAAGGTGACATCAGAGAGCTCCTTTATGTACCTTTCTATGGTAAAAATAAAATAAACAAGAGTAGACGTTATTTTATTTTTACCATAGAAAGGTACATAAAGGAGCTCTCTGATGTCACCTTCAGAGCTGGAAGGAGATTTTTAGTGTAGACGTTATTCTGTCCCTAAAAGTTTACAGTGCACAAAACAGGCTGAATGAATAATAAACTATTGATAGAAATTCCAGTAAAATTTCACTTGTTGTGTTTGTGGTGAAATTGTATTTGAATTGTGACACTGATTAGATGTAGTGAACTCTAAGAGTTCAGATTTAGACACTAGAGGAGCATGCTGTTATAGAAGACTAATCAACCACGCCGAGTATCATGTATCACAATGTGACTCTTATTTTGACACCGAGCGTCAGTCTCTCACCTTCCCCCCTCCCACCCTCCCTCGCCCCCCACGGCTTCACAAACACACAGAAACTCTGCTCGTCTCTTATGAGTGTGCGCACGCAATTTGACACCGACACACACACACACGCACAGACGCTCTCTCGCCTTTTCACCCCCTCCCCGGGTTCACAAACACACAGAAACTCTGCTCTGTCGCAATTCTTTTCTAAGGTAAGGTGCTGGTTCATTTGTTTTTTGTTTATTTTACAGCAGTGATTCCCTTA
The DNA here is from genome assembly GCA_003987875.1 of Clarias batrachus. Classification (NCBI taxonomy): domain Eukaryota; kingdom Metazoa; phylum Chordata; class Actinopteri; order Siluriformes; family Clariidae; genus Clarias; species Clarias batrachus. The sequence goes on from QMIH01001925.1 coordinate 13,008, forward strand.
GTATGCACTCACGCCAGTCTCAGAGAGATTTCTTTTTGTCCGTTAAAACGATGTTTCCGCTGTGTTTATGCGCTTGTTGTGAAACTTAAAAAGTGAGTCAGTTAATATACACTTATGCCAGTCTCAGAGAGATTTCTTTTTTTCCTGTTAAAACGGTGTTTCCGTTGTGTGTGTGTGTGTGTGTGTGTGTGTGTGTTTGTTGTGAATCTTAAAAAGCAAGGTGGGGAGAGGGAGGAGGAGCGTTACTGTGTAAAACGAGATGAGGCAAGGGGCTAATTCCACACATACACACACACACACACACACACACACACACACACACACACACACACACTACGCGCACCAACGGAAACACTTATCTGTCAGGATTTATTTGTACTTTTTTTTTAAGATAAAGTGCAGATTAATTAGCTTTATTTTCATTCTATAGATTGTATTAATTATTTTTATGTATTTATTTTTTGGGGCTGTGGAACGAATAATTTGAGTTTTCATTATTTCTTATGGGAAATGATGGTTTGGTTTACGAGTGTTTTGGAATACAATCCCACTTCCGGAACGAATTATGCTCGTAATCCAAGGTTCCACTGTATTATTATTGTAACGAGCCTGCGCGTGTGCAAAAAGAATACAAAAATGTGTGATAAGTTAGCCTAAAACAATATTGTTTTATTGTGTATATATGCTTTAAACAAACAATAAACACTGCCTTTTGCAAAGTGAAAGTGAGTTGCGCATGCACGCTTTTCTGCAAAAGGCTGATAAACGCACACGCAGATATGATTTATCGATACGGATTTATCGATAAAACTGCAGGCATACTCCACCAGAAATGCAACAAACACAAAAATATATGTTACTCACTGAATACAACGCGACAGCACGCAGAATCCCTGGGCTTTGACTGCGCTTTCTCCATTCATTATTAGTCAGTCCCACCCTGACTGTCACAGATTAACACCAGCATCTCTCTTGTAACAGTAATGATGTCTGAACTTCATCTTTCCTCCATCTCTCCTTTCACCATGTATTTAAGGCGGTGCTTTCTGACACCTTTACCAGCCATCTATTCACCTATCATGGGACCGGAGTGTCCAGTTCTCACATTTTCAAGAACAGCTGAGATATTCTAGAGCTCAGTTTGAACAATGAATCATTTGGAATCAGATGCTGCCAGTTCCAGGACAGTAAGCAAGATTACCCTGCCACTATGGCATGGCAGTGTGGGTGAAATGTCTCAAAGCAGTACAGCATGTTTTATGAGCTCAGACTCAAGGCTTTTACCTCAGGGACAACTGAATCCTGAGAACAGCATCTAATCAATAGGAGAAAATTGAAAGATCTTCTCCACGGTTCATGTTCAGGAAGTGATTGATCCTATTCATAGGGTTGATGACTCCAAAGTCTGTCCGAGGAACCGAGGCAGAAACAAGCACTGGATGGGATATAAATCCATTACATACAACACTCACACGTTCTGTACACACACATTCACATTTAGACATGGTTTAGCATAGCTTGGCCACCAACTGTAAGGATGTGGCACGAACATGGCACCACGTCTTAAAGCTAGTAGCATGATACAATGCTGTGAAAAAGTATTTGCCTCTTCCTTATATTTATTTTTTGCCTATGTTTTGCATTTTAAGATTTTTCTGTTTCACTTTGTCGGACAGCTTCTGTTTAAATTATTTATTGATTCAACCTTTCTGGCAGTAATCAGGCTTGGGAGTCAAGTAAAATTTACCTCAGCTTTCCAAAAATCACAGTTCATTCATAATTTAGCAATGGAGCAATTACTTTTTCACATACTGAATGAACAAGCTTTGAGGGAAGTGAAGCAATATCTTAGACAGAGATACTAAGATGTGGAGAAGAGAAGACAATATTAAACCATGAGGACAGCTTGGATCTCGACTAAACATCCAGAACAGAGACTAATGAGCTGCAGAAAGCGAGAGAGAGAGAGAGAGAGAGAGAGAGAGAGATGGCTTCCTCAAATTCGCTTGTGTGATAAAACCCATAGCATCCATCAGGAAAATATCATAAAACTCAAAAATGGCACTTATTTGAGCATAAAGAAAAAGCAATGACTTAGAAGAAATGTGTGTGTCAGAGTCGAGGGCAGATAACAAGCAATCGAGTCAGTATTCCAAATTGCTAATAAAAAAAATCAATCAATCAAACAAACAAATAAAAATAAAAGCTAATCCTAGGCAGAAAACTGTCCGATGCTTTGCTGTCCATAAACTGTATAATTAAGGATGTGAAAAATAGTGCTGTTAATTATTTTTCACACACACACACGTCAACTCCAAATGATATGCGAGTGACAGATGGGAGAATTCCTGCAAAGAACCATTGTTTAATCTCACTTTTCTGAAACTGCACTACAAATTAATTTGACCACTTCAGACCTGGTAGAGTTATCTGTTTGAACACTATTGTAATCAGGAGATTATTAAAAAGAGAATCTAACATTATTCTAAATATTACATGGTACAGTGGCAGCAGTGACCCGGCTTGATCATCACCACCCCCCCCCAACCACCAATTGATTCTATAACTTTTATAACACTGAGTCTTTTTATATATCATGTATATTGGGCTGTGTAATTATTAGACTTGTGCGGTTTGGTAACAGCCCACAACTCTTTCACTTAGACATACTGCATCTGTCATATAGCTGAATTTAGATAAAAAACAAACTGGGAATCATGGGTAAATCCATTGATGCAGTAAGCTCTGAGGCTCGTCTATTATGTTGGGGAAAGAGCCAGAGATCATAAATCAGGCTTAACACACACACACATCAAGCACAGCTTTTACTCTTTCCCCAACTCTTCTTTCTTTTCACTGAAGATATAATGAATGAGGCAAGATATTTTTAATTATAAGATTATAATAAAAAATAATGATTATTTCTATATACTCTATACTGGCAGATAATTTAATTCATAAACTACTTATTACTTGTTTATACATAGATTATTATGAATTGATTACAGCATGATTATAACCTGACTTATAACTAATGAAGTAAATAGCATAACTTCCTCCCAATGAGTTTTCTGAATTATTTAATAATTAAAATACATCATACAGATGAGAAGAGAAGAACAACCTGAACATGGTGTATATATTCTTCATATACATCTTTCCCTCATCTCTTAACTTTCTGCAATTCTATTCATAAGGTAACGCACCAGAGCTGTGAGACTCACTAAAATGGCACAAGGAGCAAAGGGAATATAAAATGGTATAAAACAGATTTAATAAAACATGAAAGGCAGAGGAATGACACAGTGAAGCCAGAAAACTACATCATTACAGCATGAGGTTTTCGCCATAGAAACATCCGTCAGGCATTTTAAAGCACTCGGATGCAATAAAAAGCTGAATTTGAGTCAACAATACATTTTATATCTACTCAGATCTGAGAACAGATTTATTTTCCCTCTGAATGCCTGTACATATTTAAAGATGATATTTTTAAGTTAAACGATTAAGTTAAAAAACAAAAAAACAATACTACCCAGCCACTGGATGCATCAGGAAGGGCATCTGGTGTAAAACTTGAGATGTGTTGTTTCAGGATCCGATGGTTCGCTGTGGTGACGCCTCGATGGGAGCAGCTGAAAGACCAACTGCTAATTTGTTTAAGTAAAAATCGTGACCAAATATACAATTTAGTTCATACAGTATATAAATATGTACAGGGCAGAATCCATGTTTTATCATATTACAGTATGCACCTACAAATCCTGACACTATGGCTTTTTTATGGTTTCCCTGTTGAACAGTAGAGTGAGATGTAAATATTAATAAATAATAAAATACCTGGTGCTGTTGTAGGGAAATAACCGGCAAGTGGTGTGAAGAAACAACATCACTGTCAGCGCACCAAAATGTATTATTTTCCCCTAACAGCATGTGCTGAAGTGTTTGATTCATCTCACAGCACGTACAATACAAACTTCAGGAATAATTGGATATTTGAACACGGCATTGTTTTATGTTTGTTTATGCCCAAGGGGAAAAAAAAGAAGACCTACAAGAACTTAGAAAATGCTTGTTTTTGCAAATCCAAAAGGTTGCCATGAGGTGCCATGTGGAGCTGGACACCATGCACAATGAAATAATTAGTTGTGAAAGATTTAGCTAAGATTGAGTCTAAACCAAGCCTTAAAGAGTTGAGGCCAAGTCACGATCAAGTCCAAATGAAAGTCAGACAAAATCAAGAATGAGGTCATAAACACTGAAGGATTTTTAAGACCAACTTTTACTGCATCTTGTTTCAGTCAGGATGATGGCTTTAAAAATAACCACAAAGCAAACCTGACATTTTAAACTTCTAGGCAGGCGAACAGAACTTTGTAATGATTGCGTAATACAGTATTAAATGAAGTTACACTAATTATAGGTCTTTTATCTCTGTGATGGTGTTGCATTAAAATCGGTGTTGCATAAAAACAAACGAACACAAAAATAATGAAACCAACCCAAATGTGTATTATATAAAAAGACACAAAATATATACAATAATACTGTGTGTGTGTAAACGTGTGTGAGCGTGAGTGAGTGGATGTCTGTCCAGAGTCTGGGTTATTACTGCTGTGTGTATGAGGAGATATGGTTCGGTGTCAGCGGGGTAAATGGAGTCCGGGAAGCTGATGACCGAGGGTGAGAAGTCCTGTGAAAAAGTCTGTTCTGTGAAAGAATGATCCACCATTACAACACCTCGCCTCGCTTTTTCTCGGCTGTCCTTTTATATATATATATATATAAACCTTATGCGGCCGTGTTACAACTTATGTGTGACTTCGTCAATGTTAGTTTAACTATTGAAAATAAAAGTAGGGAAGAAATCACAGTTGTATTAAACAATTTTACCTGCTTTAGTACTTCTGCAAATATGGATAAAGTAAAAGACCTGATAATGACTATAAACCTGAAGTGCATCTGAATCGTGTGTGAGCAGAGCAGCTCGTATGTCTCATGCCATGAATTAAATTCTAATGAACAAATATGGTCAAATGATTATAACCTAACTAGTATGTTATAAAGAACTGAAGCCAAAAAAGTAATTTTTTACTTCAAAGCTCATCCCTCTGGGATTAAACTGATGGATGAAAGCACGCATAGTGTTAATAGCATCAAACATGACCCCCATCTAAAGCCAGCTCTGTCTGATATGAGTTAAGCCAGTGATTATTTACAGAAATATGAAAGGCAGGACTGAAGCAGAGACGCGAGCAGCATTAATAAAGACTAACAGCTCATCAGTAGCGCGTGAGCAGCAACAGACTCAGGAGGTTCCCGACGCTGGCCTTGCTATGATTGATAATGCCTTTATTTTTGGTTCTTTGCTTCTTAATCTGGAGAACGTCTTCAGTGCTGTGTAAGAGGTGTAGAAGTTGAAATGGTGGAATATTCCTGTATGAGATAGCTTACAGTATGTCACAAAAGTGGGCTGTGGAATTAATAATTTGAGTTTTCATTATTTCTTAGGGGAAATGATAATTTGTTTTATGAGCCCACTTCCGGAACGAATTATGCTCGTAATCCAAGGTTCCACTGTATATCTTTTCATAGGACAACACTGCATAAATGACTCTTCGAAACAATGAAAAGTAGTCAGTGTAAGGTTTGAATATCAGTGTAAATTTATTTTGTGTGGCCACCATCATTTTCCAGCAYTGCTTGAATTCTCTTGGCCATGGAGGTCACCAGAGCTTCACAGGTTGCCACTGGAATCCTCTTCCACTTCCTCCATCACAACATCACGGAGGTGGTGGACATTTGACACCTTGTGCTCCTCCACCTTCCTTTTCAGGATCCCCCAGAGGTGTTCTATGGGGTTTAGGTCTGGAGACATGCTTAGCCAGTCCATCACCTTTACACTCAGCCTCTTTAGCAAGCCAGTGGTCATCTTGGAGGTGTGTTTGGGGTCATTGTCATGCTGGAACGCTGCTCTGCGGCCCAGTTTCCAGAGGGAGGGGATCATGCTCTGCTTCAGTATGTCACAGTACATGTTAGAATTCATGTTTCCATTAATGAACTGTAGCTCCCCAATGCCAGTAGCACTCATGCAGCCCCAGATCATGACACTCCCACCACCATGTTTGACAGTAGGCAAGACACACTTGTCTTTGTGCTCCTCACCTGGTTGCCRCCACACACGCTTGACACCATCTGAACCAAATAGGTTTATCTTGGTCTCATCAGACCACAGGACATGGTTCCAGTAATCCTGGTCCTTAGTTTGCATGTCTGCAGCAAATTATTTACGAGTTTTCTTGTGCATCATCTTCAGAAGMGGCTTCCTTCTAGGACGACAACCATGCAGAGCAATTTGATGCAGTGTGTGGCGTACGGTCTGAGCACTGACAGGCTGACCTCCCATCCCTTCAATCTCTGCAGCAATGCTGGACACTAAAACTCATCCGTCTGTTTTCCAAAGCCAATCTTTGGATCTGAYRCYGAGAASSTGMMCWCMGSTWCTTTGDCYRAYCMYGGCRAGGCCTGTTCTGAGAAGAACCTGTCCTCTTAAAGCACTGGATGGTCTTGGCCACTGTGCTGCAGCACAGTTGCAGAGAGTTGGCTGTATCTTCTTATAGCCTCGGCCATCTTTATGTAAAGCAACTATTCGTTTTTTTCAGTTGTTTGCCATGAGGTGCCATGAACTTTCAGTGGCCAGGTTGAGAGAGTGGAGGAGCTTTTATACCAAATTTAACTCGCCTGCTATCTGGTGACACCTGAGACAGTGTAACACTAATGAGTCACATAAAGCCAGTGAAAGTAGTCAGACTAGGTAGCACTTTGGATATGGTGTAGCGATTTAAAAACAAATAGTAAAATTTGAAAGTGTATTCTGAAGTGTACAGGTAACCAGTGAAGGGCCTTCAAAAGTGGAGTCACATGATCCTTTTTTTTTTCTTTTTGAAAGCATAAATCGCCGTTTTATCAGTAAGAAAAGGTTTGGTTTTTGCAAGTGTACGGAGCTGATAAAAACTAGATCTGATCACGGTAGAGATTTGGTTCTCAAATTTTAATGTGTCATCTAGCAGGAAACATAAGTTCCGAACCTGTGAGGACCTAAAGGCTGAGAGAGGACCCAGATCAAAATCAGGGGCCTTCATGTGTTCTGAAGAGCCGAAGACTATCACCTCAGGTTTATTTTCATTGAGGGATTGGAGGTTTTGAGATAACCAAGATTTAACTTCATCTAAACACGCTAACAAAGCAGCCGTGACCAAGCCAACATTTTTCTTAAAAGGATAGATTTGTGTGTCATCAGCGTAAAAGTGGAAGGATACCCCATGCTTCCTAAAAATGGAGCCCAGTGGCAGCATGTACAATGAGAATACTGTAGAGTAGGAGGCAGCACAGAGCCTTGTGGAAGACAAGGGAGAAATCTCCTATCATAACCACATTTTTTATGTCAGATAAAAATAACTGAAACCATTTTAAGACTATGCCGGAGAGACCCAAGACTCTAGTCTATTTAGTAATATTGAATGATCAATAGTGTCGTAGGCAGCTGATAAATCTAAAAGAACAAAGTCAACAGAATCCCCCGTATCAGTAGCTAAAAAGATGTCGTTTAACACCCTCAGGAGAGCTGATTCGGTAATGTGGGCTGCCTTAAAACCAGATTAAAATGCTCAAACAAACTGTTTAATATAACCGGGAGTCCAAAAGTAGATGAGAGAAAACTTCATCAGTTTTCATTTATAAACAACTTTCCTTATGTGTACTCAGTTAGTAAAATAGACCAAAAAAATAGTTAGATATTGAATGAATGAATAAATAAATAAATTCTGGTTTTTTGTCTTCTGCATTAAAGCCATGGTCTGGTGTCTCACTCGACGATGTCCTCTGCAGACGGTTCAGTAATCCATGTCCAGGCTCATTCTCAGGACAGCCGTTATCAAGCTTGTGATGCTGCAGACTAATACGTCTGTGTGAGCGCTGTCCCAAGCTGTCACTGCTGAAATAAACAATTTGCACTAACACTGGGGCAAAAGACTCAGATCAGTAGCCTCGGGGTTCATGGTGCAAAAGTCAAATAATAACAAGAGGACTGAGAGCAGCTCGGCGTGTTCGTGCTATGGAATTACAGGCATTATCGAGGACACACAAGCAAAACATGCAGTAGCGCTAATCTTTTTAACACCATGCATTTAGCAGAGAAGTGTCAAAATCTGGTCTCATTTTTTTGAGGTTCTAGACTGAAGCTTTTACATGTTTAACATATTATTCTCTAATCTCATTTCGGTCTGGAGTTAGTTTAGCACATGCGGTAAATTAACAGCTCTCTTCTATAATTTACTCTAACGAGGTAAAATACATGATGTTCTGCATTAATGCTAATACTCTAATGTATTCATATAAAGCTTTTCTTTTTGTGAGAGAACATTAATCAGAAGCTTTTAGCCAATCAGATTCAACATCATTGTGCTGTAAATTATTTAAAAGAAACTCTTAGAAGTTCTCTCAGGGAGCAGGCTATGTAAAGGCACTTGTGTCTGATTTGAAGCTTCATTGTTCTCAGCATTGATGAAACGCATTCTCAGTGTAAGTTCTAAATAAAATCCTGCATTTGATGTCAGTAATAAGAGCCACAAGTCATTATTTTGCCCAATTTGCACATTTTCTCTGAAAGGACGAGAATGACTAATGCTACACTCAAATCTTTCTCCTTCACTTTGTTTTCACCAGATTAGACGTCTGTGACTTTTCAGAGCCTTTATCTCCAACAAACACACACATCCGACTGCATCCTAAAGGGGTTTTTATGGATTGGTGTGTGTGTGTGTGTGTGTGTGTGTGAGTGGGGGGAGGGGGTGTTGGGGGCGTGTTTGTGGAGGCGATTTTGGTCAAACAGTTTTGAGTGGAAATTACTTGACCGCCTTTTTCCGTCCATCGTTATTTGTGCTGCTTGATTCCAGATTTCTCTTTCGGCCAAGTATCTCCTTTCTTGTTGTGATTATTAGGCTGAGATTCCAGATCATCAGTGAATCCACATTATATCATTAAACATTTCATTGCCATGGACACCAACCAAGAGCACTTAAAGACCTAAAGCCGTCACCCACTATAGCGTTTGATATCTACTGATGTTTTGACCTTGCTTCTTATAAAAAAAAACATCTAAATAACAAACAAAGATGCCTTTAAAAGATAATTATCAGCGAGGAGGCGTACGGCCTGCACAGCTATGTTACGGTTCAGCGTGATGAGGCAGACGCTCAGGAGGTGATGAATCCAGGGTATCATTACCAGCCACATGCGGCTTTGAGAAAGTCACRGGGCTCATTAGCACGTGTCAGAGAAGCACTAGCATTAGCGCCTTTTTTCTGTGCATCTCCTTGACAGGAGTGATGAATGAATGAATGAATGAATGAATAAATAAATAAATAAATAAATAAATAGTGCACATCATGCATGAGACTAATTGAAAGGGCAAACAGGACGTTCACCGGTCAGTGACGCTTCCCATCATAGCACTACCAAGCGTCAGAAAATCTAAACATTTTGATGTGAACAACATTTTAACTAGCGGTCTGTCAGAGAGAGGTGTGACATCATCTTCTGAACAATAGCACGATATTGAGCTCTGAAAGGTTTTCCAATTATTTCTGTGCTGAAACAAGGAGAACCCAATCCTAGCCCACCGGTTTATCCCTTCATGTTAGTGTGATCTGCTAATTAATCAATGACCTCATGAACAATTTTGCTTTCAAAGCTCTTCCAACAAGTGTCTGATGGAGGTGAAAATCTACAGGACACATTTTAGACACCTGATTAAGGACGTCTCCAGCTGGCAGACAGGACTATCACTGTGACCTTTAAGTGCTAATTGAGGCGATGTGATGCACTTGGGAACTATAAAGCCCAATTAGTGCTTAACTGACATCACAACATGAACAAAAATGAACAAAACATGCAGATTGTTTTAGTGACCTGTAGTGTCTGTAGTGATACCCTGTAAAAAATAAACCATACATACGGTAGCAACGTTATTGGATTGCACTCATTATACTGTATATTTTACAGATTTAATTTTTTTTTAACGGACTATAACTCTCTAATTAACATGTTCATGTTATTAAAACAGTTTATACCCAATAATTTCCATTGCAACAATTATGGTTCATAACCATGTTTTTTTTTTTTACAGCTCTGAACTGTCTAAATTAAAACCTTAATTATTTCACAAAGCAGACATGAAACTATTTAAACTAAGGAAAAATTAAATAAAATATACATTAAATATGTAAATGCTGTTGGACTATTTTTTATTATAAATAACCACAGTAAATTAATTCAGCAATTCTGTGAAAGCCTCATTTTATCACACTAGCTGTTAGCTATGTAGAAGAGATTACAGAGGAATTACATTGCTAAGCATTCTGATTTTCCTGTTAAGAAACTATTAAGAGTATTTTTATATTAATTGATGAATACAAACCTAAATCCAATCCTGAAAACCAATCAAAATCTATTCAAGACTTTGACATCAGCATGGTCTCATGTATTTTTTTTAAATAAAGAAACAATATTTCAATTGTAAAAATATAATAGACAAATGTCAGGGTGGATATTTTTAAGCGTTTTAGGCAGACAATTTAAGCATACAATTTTATAGAAGGGCTTTTATTACAACATCACACAGAAAAATATGTACGCATTGTGGTTTGTAAGTGAATGCTGTCAAATATGTTCATGTGTTTTGTATCGGATTTGGCACACAGGCGGCAAAAACAAACACAGACACGAGCCGAGTTCTTATGGAAAAGGGGTCATTGTATTTGGGTTAAAATAGTGTTAATTGAAGGAGGAAGGGAAGAAAAGGTGTGCATGGGCGGGTCTGGTGGGCATTGCGCTGCTGGCATGCGGGCACAGGCTGGTAAGCATTGGCGGCGGGCCGAGTGGTGCGTGCTTCTGGCTGTCCTTGCCCTGGTGATCAAAGGGTGGAATACCATTCACGACTTTGAATGGTAAGTCCCTGGGGCGCATTCCATTGCCCCGCACCTGTGCCACTCTTCAGTGACAGTGGTCAGTGACTTCTTTTAGTTCCACACCGATAACCCAACAGACATTCATTCCCCACTGTATTTTATAGCGCGGGGAGAAGCCCATGACCCAATAGTGGGGAGTAATCACCAGCCGGTGACCATTCTGGCCTACCTAGCAAAACGACTAGCTGAATGGCGGCATCTGCAACTCTGTCGCTGAGCCATGTCTCCATGCAAAAAAAGATGCAGCAGTCTCTAAACTCACGCAGTGTAGTCTGCTGGAGGTGGATGTACAGTCATTGCCAAAAGTTTTGAGAATTACATAAATATTGGAAGTTGGAAAAGTTGCTGCATAAGTTTTTATAATAGCAATTTGCATATACTCCAGAATGTTATGAAGAGTGATCAGATGAATTGCATAGTCCTTCTTTGCCATGAAAATTTACTTAATCCCGAAAAAAAACTTTCCACTGCATTTCTTTGCTGTCATTAAAGGAGCTGCTGAGATCATTTCAGTAATAATTAACTCAGGAGAGAATGTTGACGAGCACAAGGCTGGAGATCATTATGTCAGGCTGATTGGGTTAGAATGGCAGACTTGACATGTTAAAAGGAGGGTGATGCTTGAAATCATTGTTCTTTCATTGTTAACCATGGTGACCTGCAAAGAAACGCGTGCAGCCATCATTGCGTTGCATAAAAATGGCTTCACAGGCAAGGATATTGTGGCTACTAAGATTGCACCTAAATCAACAATTTATAGAATCA
>QMIH01001925.1:25086-39123 GCA_003987875.1 Clarias batrachus
AAGGTGAGCGCTACCATCAGTCCTGTGTCATGCCAACAGTAAAGCATCCTGAGACCATTCATGTGTGGGGTTGCTTCTCATCCAAGGGAGTGGGCTCACTCACAATTTTGCCCAAAAACACAGCCATGAATAAAGAATGGTACCAAAACAATCCAACAGCAACTTCTTCCAACAATCCAACAACAGTTTGGTGAAGAAAAATGCATTTTCCAGCACGATGGAAGTTCTGGAAAATATGCTTGTAATTATATTTCAGTACATCACAGAAACAACTGAAACAAAGATCTAAAAGCAGTTTAGCATCAAACTTTGTGAAAACTAATATTTGTGTCATTCTCAAAACTTTTGGCCACAACTGTGGTCCAGTTTATTTTCCATGGAGCAGAAGTTGGATAAAATGATGGACATGAGTGCCTAGCAAAGGCACTCCTGCCCACTTGCTGCTTATTTTAACTAAAATCACACCCAATTTCTCTATGATTTTATATATACAGTGGAACCTTCGATTACGAGCATACTTTGTTCCAGACGTGGGCTGGTGTTCCAAAACACTCATAAATCAAATCAACAGTTTCCATAAGAAATAATGAAAACTCAAATTATTTGTTCCACAGCCCTAAAAAATAAATACATAAAATTCATTCATACAATCTATAAAGTGAAAATAAAACAAATTAACCTGCATTTTACCTTTAAAAAAAGTACAAATAAGTCCCAACAGATAAGTGTTTCCGTTTGTGCGCGCATGTGTGTGGAATTAGCCTCTTCCTTCGACTCACTTTACACAGTAACACTCCTCCTCTTTCTCCCCACCTCGCTTTTTAAGTTTCACAAGACACACACACAACGGAAACACTGTTTTAACAGGAAACAAAAAAAAACTCTTTGACACTGGCGTTAGTGCATACTAACAGAATCACTTTTTAAGTTTCACAACAAACACACACACACAAGGGAAACTCCATTTTAACATGGAAAAAAAATAAATCTCTCTGACATTAGCGTGTATGCATACTAACGGAATCACTGCTGTAAAGTAAAAAAACAAACAAAAACAAAACAAATGAACCAGCACCTTACCTTTGAAAAGAGTCGCGATAAAGCAGAGTTTCTGTGTGTTTGTGAAGCCTGGGAGGGGTTGAAAAGGCGAGAGAGCATCTGTGTGTGTGTGTGTATGTGTGTGTGTGTGTGTGTGTGTGTGTGTGTCGGTGTCAAATTATGCGCACACACACATAAGAGACGCTGAAACAGAGAGGGAGATGTTGATTATAAAGTAAGGGACGAACAGAGTTTCTGTGTGTTTGCGAAGGCGGGGGGGGGTGAAAAGGTGAGAAAGAGTGTGTGTCGGTGTCAAATTACGCGCGTGCACACACATAAGAGATGCTGAAACAGAGAGGGAGATGTTGATTATACAAGTAAGATACAAGCACTAAGTCCCAGCAGGGGAGATGATTACCTACAATTCCGCGGTGCAAAAGTGACGCTCGGTGTTAAAATAAGAGGTGCATGCGTGATATATGATACATGGCACTCATAAAACAAGACTTGTTCGTTTTTCAAATCAAGATTTATTGAAAATCTTTGCTTGTCTTGTGGAACACTCATAAACCGCATTACTCGTAATCCGAGGTTCCACTGTATCATTAGATGCCTTGAAATAGTTTATCTAAATTCCTAAATATAAGAGTGAGAGTGAGAATGAGGTCCATTAATGTAACCTATCTGTGTATTTATCAATCCTTGAAGCTAGCTATTAGCATTCAACTACTTTGGATGGAGTTATTATCATGCTAGTTAGCACTTGCAAAGTTAAAAATTAAGCGAGCCTTTAAGTTTAGTTAATTAACCATCAGGAGCTCCAATCAATGCCTGGATAGTTTGTCAAAGTCTGGGTTCATACCAAGCTTCACTGGTATAAATATCAACAAAGCCTTGGTGACACTGCTAGCTGGAGTATTAGCAAATAGGAAATATTTCAGCATCAGGTACTGTATTACTGCCAAAGTGCCTTAGCTAAGAGCTTAGCAAGTCTTGGCTGTGGATCAATCTGGTTTTGCACTATTAGAGCCAGAGCCATCTTAAATTCACCTCTGCCTCTCATGTCCTCTATAATTAGCTTTCCTGATCAATATAGAGTTTGCTGATCTGGTTAAATCTGATGCTATGTTTCAGTGTTTGTTTCTTGAGCTCTCTGGGGTTTTAGTCAGGGCCTTCAGGAGGAATGTGGAGCAGTGAATTGGTGTACACTACCACTCAAAGGTTTGCGATCACTTGCAGTTTTGTTTAGTGATTTATTTTCTACATTCTACGACAATACTAATACTAATTTTAAGACATGGAGGTCAGCATTACTAGAACAGTTCTTGCAAGAACAGTATTGTCACTATATTGATGATCCCAAACTTTTGAGCTGTAGTGGAGATCACAGCGCTTGACCTGTCTCTTCCTGCTGCTTGATGTTGAAGAGTGTAGGAGGAAGCAGCTCAGTCTTGTGCATCCCAGAGGACTGCTTGGACGTTGCCTTCCTCCCTAAACAACCAAGAACATGAGCTTTGAAAGAACACCAAAAAGAAAAGTTCTCATATGTAAATTTGCCCTCGGAAACAGCTTTCTAATTTAACCTTAGACTGATGATTGTACTGAATTGAATATGTAGGGGCGAGGGGGGGGGGCAGTTTATTCCTGACTCAGTGCTGTGATGAGTCAATGCCATGTCCGGTTAATCCCCCTGTATGTGGCGTCATCTCGAGCAGGTTAGAATAGAGTTTCAGGTGGACAGACAGACAGGACTGGTCCATAAACTTTGTTAATTTTTCATCCAAATACACAGTACTCCATCATCACATCAGTCTTACAACATGATGTACAATAATGCATTCTTTGAAAATGATCAGATGGTTGTGTTTCTGATCATTCCAAACCCATATCTCACCTTCCATCCAGCGAATGAGACCTTCACTGCAACATTCTCATTGTGTTTTGATGAATATTAAAGTGTATCATCATGATGTGGAGCTATTGGTTGCCATCATTTCTAAGCAGTTACACAAATACAGCCCATTAACTTGATGAATCGCCAGGAAGACATTACACTGTGTTAGGTGTGTAGTGGATGTGTTCCAGGAAATTCCTCCATATGAGATTTAATAAAATGTTGCAGTACATAGATATCTGCCTGAGTTTAACCTGCACCATAAGCGAAATCAAAATGCTGCATAAAAGTATAAAATGTTGCACGAACAGTTATGTGCTGGATTTACAGTAATAATCTACTTTAAAAATAATCTACTAATGCGCTACTGTCTCAATGTAAACAAACTCCTGCACCAATAGATAGAAAAGATAAAGTGAATATTTTTACTGGGATTAGTTCAGATTTTCACTTATAACAGCGCTGAAGTGGTATAAGTGCATTTTAAAACACTGGAGTCATCTTAAGACAAAACGTCTTTATCCAATCTAGTTTTTTTTTGATATCTCATCAGTAATTCACTCTCCAGTTAATGAACAGGGAGTGTATTTGGCTGATGAAGATAAGAAGAAAATCTTATTTTTAACCTTTTAACTATTGCTATGAACTCATTTTCTGTTAACAACTGTTAACTAGTATTTATGCTAGTTATTAATAAAAGAAAGGAGTTTAGAGAGAGCAGTGATTATAAAGAGCTATTAAATTTTACAGTCTCCGTTAAAAAAAAAAGGAATAATTTGGTTACATTATAGACAGGTCTTTAAACATATAAATTCATGTAATTAATTAAATGATCATTGTGCTTTATTATCAGATTCTTTGCATTTCTGGGATGAGTGACAGTGTTGCTCGTTAATATTTTCCACATGCTCTCGGTATTCCTCAGGTAAACCATCTATACACACTGTTATGTGAAATGAGCAAAAGTCCTGGCTCTTCCTTCAGTAATAATCAGCATGTGTCAAGTGTCCCTGCTGCTTCTAAATGCAGCTGCTGGTTATATAAAAAAAAAAGGCAACAAAGAGACGGTTGTGAATCATGCAAATGGTTTAAACGCGTGCTTCAGTTCAAACCCGGTTAAAGAGGTGCCGTGGGTGAGAGTTGGGATTTAACTTGAAAGCTTGTCTTAATGTGAGATGATTATTTTGAATGTTTGTGTGTTTGCACTGATTACAGATCAGCTTCACTCAGTCACTAAGGTCTTGTTCCAGTTTTATGAACTGTTGTAAGGCGTTATGTACTGTACATGTTTACACCACAGCTACATAATCACTGTGGCCCGTTTTCCTCCTTCTTTTCTATTACACGAGTTAGGACAAGAATAAAACACTCTGCATCATGCTGTTGTAGCGAAACAGTGGTGTGATAAAGCTGAGACACTGTTACTGCCTTAAAGGTATTTCCCTGTAAACATAGAATACGTTTAAAATTTATTTTTTATTTTTTTTATTTTTTTTGATGCCGTGTTTGATGCACAGGTGGCAACACAGATTCAAATTTAAAATTTTATTTAGTATAATGGGAAGAGAAAAGGGTTTATGGAGGGAGGATGAAAAAAAAATGATGAAGGTGTGCATGTGCGGGTCGGTCTAGAGGCAGTGGCCAGCTGGCATGCTGGCACGAGGCTGGCAAGCGATTGTGGCAGGCAGATTGGCAGAGTGGGCCTGTCTGGGCAGTGACTCCTGCACGCTCTCTTAAATGGCTTCTTTTTGCTAATTGGCCAGTCGGCCCCTCCCAGCTCTTCTTGGGCACAGATAGGACAAAAGTCCCTTTGTGTTTTTTTTTTGCATGTTTGTTGACTGAGAGGCTATCTCGGCTGGCAATGAGAGCTTTAATGTGAAAACACAGCTGCCTTTTCTTGTTCAGCAGCAGGATCACAAATAAATAAAGCAGCAACCTTGGAAAGATGATTATTAGCCTGCTGTGCCCTTGTCCAGCATCCCCGCCCCTTCACACACCTGCAGAATTTGAGGTCACCTGCTTAGTGAGTCTGGCGCACTAATGAAAGTGCCTTGTGGAGTTTTTTTTTTATTTTTTTTAAATTGTCCTCAATGCTGAGATCAAAAGGCTCTCAGCACTCTCAACGCTTAGCATCCACTACGCGGCTCTGTTCTGTAGCCTACCAGGACCCAAAGCTTTGTTTTTATAACACGGAGGAAGCCCGAGAGCCATTAAAGATAATTATTAGCCAGCTGTGCCTGTTTCCTGAGGCTCCGCCCCTTCGCACATCAGGCGGCCTACTAAGTGAGCCTACAGAGTGAGCAAGGAGCAACGAAAGATTTAGACATGACTTCATTCTCAGAGATGTGTTTTCTGTGTACATTGTGATTGGTGCAAAAGAAGTGTTTACTGCAGAGATGAGTTTTGCTCACTGGCTCAACGCTGACTCTCAGACTAGTTGTCCTGGAATTTAAGCACAACCTTCCGGAGTAATCAAATATATACAGTGTTTTAGATGACGTCTCAGAGAGGTGATGCTTTACAATGGTCTAAAGTTCTACTGAGTTCTGTACAACCTGTAAACTGGGTGTGGTTATGGTTTTGAACGTGTTAAACCATGTTAAAGTTAATTATGTACTGTACACATCAGAGTGTTGATATGAGATACAACATCAAGGCCTTAAAACTATAATTACACACTTTTAACTCACTAATTAAATAAGTTAACGAAATAATATTCCATAATTTTCAATAAAATTCAATAAAATTGTCTGAATAGTGCTTTAGTGTGTGATGTATGATGTATTAACACCTCACTATACTACAACTCTAAATACAGCCCTGTACTGCGACAATGAATCACAGGAATCTCATGATGGAGCTCGGGAATTATGGCCAGATTGACTCGGCTGGGTATCTTCAATTTGAACAGAGACTGATTGTGTAATGCAGGAGGTTTGAGTACAGCAATGGTGGCATTCAGAGGGGGGGTGTAGGCGATACTGGAGCCCAAAGTGCAAACACAAGGCCAGAATCTTGGTATTGCACTATTTTACCCCCAGTTCATTCTGATCCAGTAGTTTGTACAATTCAGTTCCCATGTAGCTGCTCTAACGCTGAGAAACACTAGAGTTTTAGGACAAAAACCAAAGCTACCACCATGGGAGTTTGTAATAATTGTTCTTTGCATACAGTTTTGAACTCCATCAAAATACAGTAGAGATCTGTGAAAAGTCATTTCTCTAAAGGGCGTCTTTAATAATGTTCTCGTAGAAAGTGGCATAAAACTCGCTCTTAGAAGGAACCCAACCATGCCTGTTCACTTCAGGGAGGTTCACCAAGGTCAGATTTGAGCAAAACAGCAGGATTCTGAGGCTTTGTTCTCTAAGACCCCTCTCAACTGAACGAGAGAGAAACTTATTTTGCTGACAAAATGAATGAATTCTGTGATGGATTATAGACTTCATAAGGGCAGTGGTGGCTCAGAGGACTAAGGCACTGAGTTACTGATCGGAAGATCGGCGGTTCGATTCCGAGCTCAGCCAGGTTGCCATTGTTGGACCCTTGAGCAAGGCCCTTAACCCTATCTGCTCCAGGGGCGCTGCACCATGGCTGACCCTGAGCTCTGACCCCAGTTACGCTGCGATATGCGAAGAAGGAATTTTGCTGTGCTATAATGTATATGTGACAAAATAAAGGGTTTACTTTACTTTACTTTAAACAATCCAGAAGAACGGCTTGAAGCAGCGACTGATTTGTCAGAAGACTTGCTGTTTTATAGTTGAAAAAATGACAAAATTACTGACTGCAATGCAAAAGGATAAGCTAATGAAGTTTTGTTAGAAAATTAACATTTACTCATGCAACATCATTTAAAGCACCTTATAAATTATTTCTAAATTCATTTTCTAAATTTAGTTTTTCTCTCTTTTTGCCTGAGGCAGTTTAAGCCTCGAGAGTCAGAAGTAACAAAATCATCCAAAATTTTGTAGGTGTGCTTATACCACAGAACCTGTACATTTGGTAACAGTCAGTGGGGTTTTCTCAAGATTTTGATCTGATTAAATGGTACTCAGCAGGAATGATGGTTTTACCGCTGCATCTCACGGCGAAAGCATATTGGCTTTTACCGCTAAGTGGCGCTATATACCTATAGACTGACGCCTCAGGCCTTACAGTAGCTCACCCTCTCAAGGATCAGTGAGCCACAGCTCCTTTAGAGCTGCACGTAGTAGAGGATAAAATCAAGTGAAATATTGTAAATAAACGAATTCAGAATCACCGTACTAAAATTGCAGTAGAAATTTAGAATAAAAATTAAATTAAAACTAAAATCTAATTTTAGTTAAGTAAACATTAACACAGTGAGCCTTAGATTTTATCATGTGTAATTAGAAAAGCTACGCGTGTTTCCTGATTCGTGTAGGTGTTTGTGTAATTTTATATTTTGTGTTCTTTAAATTTGTAGCAGATTTATTAACGGAAATAAATGAAGCTAAATGACAAAACTAACAAACATTGTCAGGACGTTCTACTGCGTCAGCAGATGTCTGTGTTTTTGCATTATGATATGAATGACATACAGTAGCTGTTATGATGATCATCATTTTCTTTAATAAATAATGAAAAGTTTTTAACAAATTATATTTTTACATCCCAGTAGCACCCCCATTGCTCTGTACCACCACTGACAAATACAAATGAAACATTGAATGAATTTACAATCAAAGTACTAAAATTACAGTACAAATTTAGAATTTTAATTAAATATAGGCGTTTCTTATTGCATGGAATTTAAGCGAAGTAAATGTTAACACAGCGAGCCTTTAGATTTTATCATGTGTAACACTAGCGGAGCCAGAAAACAGACTCTGGGTGTGCATAAGAAAAAGTTGGTGTGCCATTATTGTCAGATTAATTACAATAAACTATAATTAATTAATTGATTTATTATAATTGTTTATTTATTATAATTAATAAGAAGAAACTATATAATAAAACTATGTAAGACCTTCATAAGACTTTTATTTACGTACACTCACAATGACAACAAAATGATGTGATTTTGTAAAATAATGAAAGTAGGGTGTGCTATTCTGTATTGGTTTCGGTGAACTTGAGCACATCAGAAAATAAACCAAATCTCTGTGTATACTTGCCTCACAAACATGAAAAATATATATAAAGCGAAATATCCCTTTTATATAAACTAATGAAAAAACTAATTTCAGCTAATGCAATTTATATGAAACTTGAATCATAGGCACATCCACTGCTGCGGAGATGACATGGTTACCTTCATCATTACAGCTAAAGATAAATACCTTTATCAAGGTATTTATCAATGTATGTGTCAGTTTCCTAGCTGTTGACAGAACACATGGAGAGAGAGTGACAGCATGGGGAAACGGGGCTGACAA
Source organism: Clarias batrachus (assembly GCA_003987875.1). Taxonomy (NCBI): domain Eukaryota; kingdom Metazoa; phylum Chordata; class Actinopteri; order Siluriformes; family Clariidae; genus Clarias; species Clarias batrachus. The sequence continues at coordinate 33,418 of QMIH01001925.1, forward strand.
GGCATAAATCATGACAGCTCCCCCCCCCCCCTTACGAACAACTTTGGGCATTAGAGTGGGGAGCCTTGGGGAAGCGTTTATGAAAATCAGAGATTAACGTGGGGTCTAACAGCGCAGGGATTGACAATCTTGGTTATGGTAAAGGGGCCAACGTAATGAGGGGAAAGCTTGCAAGAAGAGGTCTTTAGAGGAAGGTCTCTGGTGGAGAGCATGACTCTCTGCCTTATCCTTTATTTGAGGGCCTGAGAGCGCCTGCGGTCGGCTTGCTTCTGGTAGGCTCTGTTTAGTCGTAGTAGCATTTTCCTGACTTGAGATTGGGACCTCCTGCAACGGCGCATGAACGCTTTGGCAGAAGGAACGCTGACCTCCTCCTCCTGAGATGGGAACAAGGGTGGTTGATAACCTAGGTATCACTGGAATGGAGACAACCCGGTAGAATACAAGACTAGGGAGTTGTGTGCATATTCAACCCAGGGCAGGAATATGCTCCACAAGGTGTCATGCACCTCAGGTGACCTCGAGGGTCTGGTTCTTCCACTCTGTCTGCATTTCTCAGCTTTGATGAACAAGTTGTTCTCCAAGAGTCTTTGCAGCACCTGACGCACATGATATTGATGTTCTTCCAGATCCCCGGGAAATATCAAGATATCATCCAGATAGATGAACACAGACGAGTTAAGAAAATCCCTAAGGACATTGCTGATTACGGCCTGTAAGACTGCACAGCGCGTGTTTAAATTCTGGAGTAATCAGTGGCAGATTTGAGACAGGTGTGCCGACAGTGCAGAATTAGGGGCATGGGAAAGGATTCAGACAGGCTAGGGAAAACATGAGCACATGGAGTGAGAGTGACAGCATGGGAAAATGGGGCAGACAGGGCATAAATCATGACACTCTGAGCATAGGACAGACTTGTTAACTCTGTACTGTCAGTGGAGCCGCTCTTTGTTTAACCTTCCTGCTTATTTAGATTCTCCTCCACCTTCACATCTGGTCCGAGAGCACATCTTTATCTTTGAATTACAGCGAAGATGTGCTAAGATGCTACGGACCTCGCTACGTACGGATGCTACGGATGATAGAGCTGTAACGCATCTTCTCTCTCTCCGTGTGATTAGGTACATTTTCAGAGGGATTCCCCATTAGCTAATGTTATGGGCATCAACTGCATAATTGTAGGATGTGTAATTGCATAAAATAAGTGTTTCAGGATGAGCTTATATACATATAGATTATATACTGTACTTATATACACTGCAAGGGGTGTAAATGTGTTAGTTGGTCATATTTCTTTACAGTATTAACTAAAATAAAAACACAAGTTAGCAAATACACTAATGATGGACTGTTAAATGTAGATAAACTCAGACTATTTCTCGAAGCTATAATTATAAAGTAATGCCAACTCTGTAAACACTAAATATACAAAAAAAGCATTAAGATCTTAATCCAAAGTGCTGGAGAATGTTTCATACTGTAACAATATGTACATAAATCAGTAAATATTTATCCCGAACCCAGTCTCTGGAGGCAGACAACAACCAGGTATAATTACTGCGTTTATAGGTCTAAACAATCTAGACAAAGGCATAATTTGTCATACAAAACATGAAAAATACATTATTGTATCAAGTCTCATGTGCTTAAGTGTTAAATAATTACACGGTAGTTCCTCAGGTTGTGTTAGCACAGAGCTTTAATGACCCAGCTCCTGTTTTAACAGAGAGAAAGCCTCATATTTTCGCTGGCTATTTTCTCGCCTTAATGTGTGCCATTTTTTTTTGCTGTCACCTGATATAAAGGGTACTTTATGAATCTTATATCACCGTTGCTCTTCATGACATTTTCCGAGCTTCTCAGTCCCAACACTTCCACTGAGGTCTGCAGTGTGTTTCTTGACAAATGGCCCTGAATAAATTATGCATTTGCAGCAATAAATATGCCAAGCGATTAGGTATGTAATGAAAACTCATATGTACACCATGTTTTAGGATGGGGTGGAGAGTAGCAGAGGCTTATCATCAGTATAGATGGTAGTATTCATAGGCCAACAAAACGCAAAGCTGGAGATCTATGACCTCAACAATCTGGTCTCCACTAAATCCAGTCTTGATTTTATTTCCCCAAAATCTAAACTTGCATTGTGGAAAAGGCAAAACCTCTCAAAGATTAGATCTGAATGAGCTGGTAGGATTTAACAGGTAACAGGTGCAGTCACTGGGTGTGATCGAATTACTGGACTGGATTTTTATCTTTATCGGATCTAGCAGTTTGTCAGACCATGAGTTTTTCTAACACTAGCTTGCTGGTTATACACAATTAATGCCGTACTGGTCACTTTAGCATCTCTATTTTCCAGTGATTAACTGGATTCCTCTCCATGCAATGTTCAGTGTAGTCCAGTTCTTTTAAAGTCTCCCACATGATCTGTAGCTCAAGCTCTTTTAACATGTTACTTGATTATAATGACCTGCTCACGGATATCCTCATTTAGCCCTCACATTCCACTACTGTTAAACTGAGTGCTAATGGCTAATAAATACAACAACTAGGTATATGTCACGGTTACTGCTTGCCTGACAAACAGAGACACGAAAGCAGAGGGGAAAGTGACACAAAAGACTTTATTGATAACTATAAACATAACAGACAGACAGAGACAGACAGACTAGGAGACATGGAACTAAACAACACAGAGCTAGGAACTAGACACTGAGCAAGGAGAACACAGAGAGCATGGAGGACACAGAGAGCATGGAGAACACAGAGAGCATGGAGAACACAGAGAGCATGGAGAACACAGAGAGCATGGAGAACACAGAGAGCATGGAGAACACAGAGAGCATGGAGAACACAGAGAGCATGGAGAACACAGAGAGCAAGGCAAACACATACCAGAACAAACAGTAAACCTACACGAACAGATGCAAGACAAGGACAAGACAGAACTGAGGAACATTTATAATCAAACTAATTAGCACCCTCAGTTCAGGTGAGCGTGACCACCTGACTGAGGTGCATTCTGGGAATTTGAGTCCAAAACTACAACAGAAAACAAAACACACAAAATGGAGTCAGTGGGCGCTTTGGCGTCCTCTGGTGGTGTCCCGTGACAGTATAAAGATTAGCATATATTATACTAGTTACAGCATTGTTATTATTTTATAATGTGATGATGGACTGGATGCTGTTGAAGGAAAATAATTAACAAAAGAACAGTGTGATGATGTGGAGTTACTGATGCTACACTGACCCTGAAAGCACATTCAGGAGTGATGTACAGTCGTGGCCAAAGGTTTTGAGAATGACACAAATATTAGTTTTCACAAAGTTTGCTGCGAAACTGCTTTTAGATCTTTGTTTCAGTTGTTTCTGTGATGTACTGAAATATAATTACAAGCACTTCAATTACATGACATTTATGCAAAGAGTCAGTATTTGCAGTGTTGGCGCTTCTTTCTCAGGACCTCTGCAATTCGACTGGGCTGCTCTCAATCAACTTCTGGACCAAATCCTGACTAGCAACCCATTCTTTCATAATCACTTCTTGGAGTTTGTCAGAATTAGTGGGTTTTTGTTTGTCCACCCGCCTCTTGAGGATTGACCACAAGTTCTCAATGGGATTAAGATCGGGGGAGTTTCCAGGCCATGGACCCAAAATTTCAATGTTTTGGTCCCTGAGCCACTTAGTTCTCACTTTTGCCTTATGGCACGGTGCTCCATCGTGCTGGAAAATGCATTGTTCTTCACCAAACTGTTGTTGGATTGTTGGAAGAAGTTGCTGTTGGAGGGTGTTTTGGTACCATTCTTTATTCATGGCTGTGTTTTTGGGCAAAATTGTGAGTGAGCCCACTCCCTTGGATGAGAAGCAACCCCACACATGAATGGTCTCAGGATGCTTTACTGTTGGCATGACACAGGACTGATGGTAGCGCTCACATTTTCTTCTCCGGACAAGCCTTTTTCCAGATACCCCAAACAATATGACTTTGCCCCAGTCCTCAGCAGTCCATTCGCCATACGTTTTGCAAAAGATCAATCTGTCCCTGATGTTTTTTTTGGAGAGAAGTGGCTTCTTTGCTGCCCTTCTTGACACCAGGCCATCTACAGGTAGGAGAGAACATGGACAACATGTTGAAGTTTCATATAAATTAATAAATAATTGTCTAGTATTAATTAAATGCTCAAATGATATGAATTGCAGTCTTTATTTTGAAACTTCATTGTTCTAGTTATATTCTCAACTTACTACTTAGCATCAAACACCTTCTGATTATCCCGGACTATTGAAAGCTGGTGGATGTAAATTTTAGTTAAACTTATGTCAATCACACTTTAACTGGTATGAGGTTTAAACATTTCAATGTGGAGAAATGTATTCTTTTTCTTAATGGGAGGAGTCTCCAGTGTCATCTCCTTGTAACTCTCTCTACACAGTAAGGTCTCTTGTATGGGAAAGTCTTCAGTATAGAGGAGTTTATGCTTTAAGAAACTGCAAATGTGATAAATTTCAAATAGACCCTGCCTAGGGTAAAACCGTTTATAGCTTCTATAACAATGTTATATTCAAATGTATAAAATGTTGTCCTTTACTAAATAAAAGAGTGTTATTATTGGCAATTTGATACTTTACTGCTTTACTACACCTTGTCATCATCATCATTCATTCATTATTTTCCTACAACAGCATGTCAGGAAGTGTTACTACAGCAGCACGCCTCATTTATCTCTTCCCTTCTATCACGCCTGACTCAGCAGGTGAAGCTTGAGGAGCCCTGCGCACCACTGTACCCTTAGGCACTGGTTGATTTTTCGCTCTTGAGCTCCTGTACGATTACTTCGGTCATCATTCATCACACAACCTTGAAAGAACAAAAAGGAAAACCGGACCTATTTTAGGTCCTTAATCTCACTGCACTGTAAAAAATTGCTTGTGAAATTTACAGTAAATTATTGGCAAAAAAGTTGCCAATAAAGAWCTGTAAATTCACGGTAATATACCATGAATGATATCACAGTACATTACTGTGTCAGAAAAACAGTTATTTACTGTTTAAAAAATTACAGAATTTTACTGTTTTTTTTATTTATTGTACTTTACTGTAATTCTCATTTACAGTAATCCACTGTAATGTCATGTTTTACAGTTAAATACTGAAATCTATATTTGCATTAACTTACTGTAATTTTATTAATTGCAGTAATTACCTGGCAACTGCAGTTGCCTATAAAGTACTGTAAAAAATATTTGGAGTAATTTTCTGTAAAAATACAGCAATTTAAAATAGCRATTTAAAATCTCATTTGTATAACCTATACAGAATAAAGAACACATTGTACTTATTTTTTAGCATTTATTGTAAAATGGGCAAAACATCACAAAGATAAAGAGYCACACCAAGCCAGTAAACACGAAACTTTAAACATTACTGCATTGTAAACAGCCTTAATAGCAATGAGGTAGATTCTCTTTCCTTTATTTATATCTGACTCACTATTCAGCCAAATGTTCTGACAGCAATTCAMCATTGAAGAATTTTCAATCTGAATCTCTCAAATCTGAACATGGCTAAAATAAAAACTATAAGGAAATATCATATACTGCATTCAACATCCTGAGTTGTATTACTGCATATAAAGTCATGAGAGGTAGTGCAATTGTGTGAGTGAGAGTGTGAGTGAGTGAGTGAGTGAGTGAGTGAGTGA
>QMIH01001925.1:41312-67687 GCA_003987875.1 Clarias batrachus
TAGCAGAAGCTTTATACTTGATTGCGTTAGCATTAGCGTCGATTCAAGCAGCATTCTCCAGCGCCAGCCTTCACTCACTCCCGCCTGGTTTCTCAGTGTGAATATTCCGTAAACGAGAAGTACATGCCTACGTTAACGTTCATTCGAACTATATTTCACCTGGTTTCTCGGAGAAAATGCGTAGTAAWACCTCGGTTAACACTTACATTAATGTTAATTCAAACCATTCTCCAGCCATCACTCACTCGCTCCCTGTTTCTCGTGGCAAATACAGTAAAACCTCGGTTTTCAMTTTCTYCAAAGAATAAACGTGCCGCCTGTTTTCCGTGCTTATACTTTACTGTGAAATAAGCAGTAAACAGTTGTAACCATCTAATGGCCCATGATGCATTGCGTTTTACAATGTAATACTGTAAAACCATGAMACAATACTCTACTGTAAAAATTTACTGTAAAAATTACAGCAATTTTTTACAGTGTGGGTCTTTCATAAACACCAGCCAAAGTCAAGTGTGTTAAATAAAGCTCATGTTTAGGATATTCTTTAACAAGTACTTTTTTTTTCTTCCAAACTAGAAAATAAGCACAGAGACAATAGATTAGTCCCAATGATTAGATTCTATCAATACAGATTGTTATGTATATATTTAATGTAAAATCTGTTGACTTTATTTGAGGAGACAGTGTTAGTGTTAGCGATTGTATTTAAAGAAAAAGTGAAACATGTTTGATATAAATATTACTGCATTTTCTACTTCAGAAAAGAATCTGTTCGCTAAACCTGTATGCACTACATGATCATGTCTAGCTGCTGGGTGGAGCAATCTGGCTTCTATCATCATTTAGGGATTTGGCTCTATGGAACCTGATCTCCATCAAGACAATAATTTTATTTAATTCTAATTTCATTTAATATAATTTCATTCTCTTTTTAAACGGTTTAAAAAGTTTGCTCAATTGTTATCTAAAGCTGAAGAGATAGATCCGTCCTGAATGGAAGGATCCTCATTCATCCTCATTCTGTGTCCAATATTTGTTCTTTGGTGTCCTTTAAATCTTCCTGTATTAGAATCTACACACCAAACATTCAATCAAATATTCAGTCTTGTTTACTGGACATGCTTCTCTCCGAACAAGCCGGTGTCTGTAACAGACTGAGAGCCCATGAACACCGCATGCTTCTGCCTAGGATTCTGCTCGCCAATGTCCAGTCGCTGGAAAACAAGCTTGATGACCTCAGCGCCAGAGGAACATTCGGGACTGCAATCTTCTCTGCTTCACTGAGACATGCCTGAACAAAGCTGTGCCGGACCAATCCATCGAGCAGGCAAAGTTTAACTCAGTTCACCACATGGGCAGAACACTGGAATCAGGGAAGTCAAGTCGAGTTCATCATTGTTCCTGCCCATCCTGCTTCCCTCAATGATTACCACCCCATTTGAATGGTCAGAGACTTCATATCTTCACTACCCGACACATTATATCCATTGCCTCCACACTCACTACCAAGCTGGAGCACCTGGAAGCCCATCTCAGTGTCAGTGGATCTCCAATTTCCTAACTGATAAGCCACAGGCAGTAAAGGAGGGCAGGGATGTCTCAGTCTCCCTCACTCTCAGCACCAGGGCCAGTGTTCTGAGCCCTCTGCTGTTCTCATTGTACACCTATGACTGTTGTGTGGCCACTACCAACTTCACCACCATCATTAAGTTTGCTGACAACACTGTTGAGGTGGGCCTGATCTCTGACAACCATGAGATGGCCTACCTGGAGGAAATTAGGAATCTGAACAACTGGTGCCAGAGGAAAAACCTCCTCCTGAACAGTAGAGAGGGACTTCCAGACTCCTGTGATCAACAGGAGCCCAGTGGCGAGAGCGTACAGCTTCAGTGGTGAAAAAGGCCCAGCAGCATCTCTACCACCTCAGATGCTTGATAGACTTTAGACTGTCTACTGTGCACCATAGGGAGCATACTGATGGAAAACATTGCAATGTGATTCGGGAACAGCAGCATGCAGGACAGACGAGCTCTTCAGAGGGTGATCAGCTCTCCGAGACCTGAACGTAGTATACAACAAGCAGTGCTGGACCAAAGCTAGGAAAATCGTGAAGGACTATATCCACTCTAACAATGGACTGTTGTTTCTTCTGCAGTCAGCAAAGCGCTTCCGGCCCCTGAATGCCAACACTGAGAGAGACTGAGAAGCAGCTTCTTCCCGCAAGCTATACGGACTCTTAACCAGAACTCCACATAGAAGTCAACTTATTGTATTCCAAAACAATCATGTGTTGGAACACACCAAAACCACTTGCACATGACTGAGGAACACAAAACATACAGTACATGTTGCACATTTCTGGTTATGTTTACATGCAAAAGAGGACTACTTTTGCACTACTGCACTTTAAAGATGGACAATATCACTGCTCATCATTTTATTTCACACTCCATGACCACCTTGAACTGCTGCTGTCTGTATAAATAAACTGTATTACTTTTTTTACGTTCTTACATTTCAATATACTTTACCCATTTCTACTGTCTATTTTATTTTATTATAACACAATTGTAGATGTTATATTTTATTCTTTCCTATTAGCATTTTGCCTTTTTTTATGGTCATAAACAGTCATGTAAGCATTTCATTGCATATGCGTATGTGACAAATAAAAGTTTTTATTTGAACTTGGTGACATGATCCAGGTTATTGCAAATACCATGGAAGTATATTTTAACCTGTGTTTGTACACAGGATAATTAGCAATAGTTAATAGTCTGCTATCTTAGCTCTTTTTTATACACTTATACGGGAAAAAGCACACATTTTCAAGGGAAAAAAAAACACACTTATGAGGGAAAGAAACATACACATATACCAGAAAGATGATCTGTAGACATAGGACCTCAAATGTGCTTTTTGCAGCCACATTCACTTCACTCTGACTTTAGAATCTCTGTTAATTTCTCTCTAGAGGTGTTTTTATAATTTTACTGATCTAATCCTCTATACTTATAAAACTACAGTTTTGTGTCTATCTGGTGCTTTCATACTCGAGCTCAGCAAATTGCCAGATTTTCTCCAATTATGGAAAAAAAAACATTGTCATAAAGTACTAGTTATTATGAAATTTCTGTCTATGGAGATAATTGATGTTTAATGTATATTTATAGTGCCATGTCCTGCATGTGTTATTTTGCTCACTGCTCATCAATTTGGCAGGAGTGATACTCTTAGTGTTTATTGTTTAGTGTATACACAATGAAACAATATTGTTTTAGGCTAACTTATTCTTTGTTGTACTTTTGTCTTTTTGCACACACGTGTGGGCATGTTGCATTAATAATAATAATAATAATAATAATAATAATACATTCACAGCACTACTACTACTACTATTAATATCAATAATAATAATAATACATTCACAGCACTATGACTACTACTAATAATAATAGTAATAATACTGAATGGAGAAAGTGAATCATCATTAAAGGAGAGAAGAAAATAAAGAATAAATACATGTCAGTATTTACAGTTTGATCTTAACACGTTTATGAGCTCTGTCGCTTGCTGTCAATGGGTGCCTAAGAGAGATTAACACATTTTTGGCTTCAATAGACACACAATACCTCCGATTGAAACACGACTGCGGCAGCTCGCGAAATCCCTTTTCTCCAAGAATGCGTTCTTAACGGCATGATCTGAACGACGGCTAAGACGTGCAAAACCAAAATAACAAAGTAGTAAAAAAATTCAAAAAACATCATTTTTATGTTTTCACTGTACGCTAAAGCTCAATTTAATTTCCCAGCCACTTTTTTGTGCATTTTATGCTGCCTTACATTTGTCTCTCCTACAGGCTCTTTCTTGTTGAATTTTTTTATCTGCCATCCATATCCTTATCTTATCTCTACACCAAAATCAGTAAAGCCATCTCTGCACTTGTTCACTCTGCATTCATTCGTCTCTGTTCTCAGGGTTTGGCGGAGATCCAGTCCGGCCTGGTGGTTCGTGGCAGATTGACTCTAGAATAGTCATCTCTTACCAGGAGTTCTGTTCAAAGACTTTTACTTTTTTAGATTTATTAACCTCATGTTCAAACTTCAGATTCCATTTAAATATACGCTTATTCTATAGAGTTTTGAGAATTCCTGAATGTAAACAGACTGCTTATACCAGGGGTCTCAAACTCAGTTCCTGGAGGGCCGCAGCCCTACAGAGTTTTGTTCCAACCATAATTAAAAACACCTGATCCAACTAAACAGGTCATTAAAACTTATTTGAAAACTACATGGTATGTATGTTGGAGCAGGGTTGGAACAAAACTCTGTAGGACTGCGGCCCTCCAGGAATTGAGTTTGAGACCCCTGGCTTATACTAATGTTTGTTTACTTAATGTTAGTAAACTGTAGTAGAGAAGTAGAAGGAGGAAAAAAAGCAGTGAAATTCTGCTAACCGAATTTAGTATTTAATGATGACAAATTGGACCAATGTCTGGCCCTTAAAAACCACCAACACAAGAGTAGATCGATATATGAGCTGCTGGATAAAAAGAAACCAAAAACAGGTGACGAACGTGCTGAACCTCTGTGAAGCAAGAACTGACTCCTGGTAAGCTCCATCACTAAAAAGGATCTAGAATTCCAAAAACAAAAGTAGACCAAGATATGACCCCTGATGGACTCCAGCACAAATATAAACCAAAAATTATATCTGAGGAGCTCCAGTGTATGAATGGACCAATAATTAACTTCAAATGTGACCTAATACAAAATAGGAGTAGACCAAGATCTGATCCCTCAAAAACTGCACACATCTTCACAATAACCCCAATTGAATTTCTCTCTTGAAAATCAATATCTGGAAGTCAACTCAGCAGGAGCGAAAGTAATTGACGTTTATCCTCATGCCATGTGCAAATGATCTGTTTTTAATTTTTATGACTTGTTTTTATTTGTCTTCAAATGATGCAAAAAATTCAAACGCAGGAAAACCATCAGTGGTGACTTTGAAAATTCTCACATGGCATCACATCAGATAGAAGACATGTGAGTGACTGTCAGGATGGTGCCATCTCTGCTCCACTCTCCGTGTCTTTATTAAAACTGAACTGAGTGGGAGAGATCACTGTCACTCTGGCAGATGAAGCTACATAAGCATTAATATAAATCCCGGCGGAGTCGGGATAGACCTGTGCACCCATCCGTCCTCCTCAGCTGATATTTTTAGGACCTCATTTCGTTCTCGAGTGCATCTCCTGTGCCATATGCAGCTACTGTATGCTTATATATGATGTGGATTTGGACCTGCAAACCTGCGGGCTGGATTTAGATCTGCAGACCTTGTGTTCCAGTGTGTGTGTCTAATGACTCACTTGATTTGTGCCAGTTGATGGTCTGAGCCATTTTGCCCCATTGTACCCTAGACTTTTACTTTACCTGTCCATCGGCGTCTTAAGGTGTCTGCAGAGCATCTGGGCAAGAAGCAGATTCTGAACACAAAGCTTGAGCAGGTGCGGCTTAATGCACCTGCTTAGGCTTTGTAACACCTGCTTAGGCTTTGAAGATTCCAACCTAATCTTCAACACAATTAAATTTAACCTTAATATTCCACATGTCAAAGGATTTCCTGCTCTGCTGGAGACGACTTGCTTTTGTCTTCTTTCAGGCACACACACCATGCCCTTCATCACCCAGTCTCAGCCTGCTCATATAACCCTGCAGTAAATACTTTCCCAGGTCATGTGGTACCAAGATGGGGCAGAGTGCATGTATGTTGCAGTGTAATGGGCTCTGTGTAGTGAGAGAAAGCTGGACCTGACAGGTGAGTGTAGCACATATGAAGCTGTCAGCTGTCATGAACCTGGCCTCCAGCCTCCCGGTGACGAAGCAGGTAGGAAAGACGGATCGTTATAGGTCCAGAGGCGTTATCCTGGTGTTATCTCATCAACTTGTGAGATCCTCTTGAAAGTAATAGTGGAAGGCTCGAGTGGAGGTGGGAATGAGCAAAAGTGATCTCAAGGGATTGAGGGTCGATCTTAGTCTAGTGTGAGAGCAGCAGGTGTCATAATAGAGGAACAGGTGGGAAATTTAATGTTGAGATTACTCTTTGGTGGATAGATCAAATACTAAAAAATAGTTATCAATAGATAGATCAACAACAAAAATAAAGAAATAGGGTGAAAATACTTTCATACACATACATTATTAATCAGTCTATACACTTTATGTACTACGGGTCTCCAGATATCACACATCAGAACTCAGTCCAGGAGATGTAACATGCTACCACCATCACTTCGGAGCAGAGACGATTGGCATATAGAACATATTTTGCCCCAAAATAATTACTAATAAATAATAAATAATAAATAATAAAAAGTATTCACCCCCCTTCGTTTCTTCATAGTCTAAAATTGAAATCAGCTCAGTTTGGATTTTACGTCATGAATCAATATAAAATAACCTTCATTACTAAAGAAGCTGATAACTTTTCAGAACTTCGTCCTCAACCTGTTTTCATAGATTCTTAGTTTTTGAAGAGGCCACTTATGGATGTGCAACAAACCTTATACGAAACTTATAGGGGTGACTCACAAGATACTTTATTTGAACAGAGGCAAACTCCATTCAATTAATTACGTGTCTTCTAATGGTAAGGGGTTACACTTGAACGTACAGCGTACATAATGGATTTGTACAGTAGATACTTTTGCAAACTGTATTGATAAAGCACTCTAACCACTGAACCCTGTCCCATTTTAGTATTATGGGATATTTTGTGTAGAGTTTTGACATACAGTATATACCCAAATGTAGTCCACTTTAATTTTGGGTTGTAATGCTACAAAATGTGGAAAATGTCATGGGGTTAATACTTACAGTATGCAAATTACTGTAAATAGTTTTATTTTTGTGCACATGTGTGGGTTGAAAGCTGCATAGACATGGAAGTTTTTGGAACTCATTGGAAGTTTTTTATGAACACATCATTAAACATTCATCCATATTCAAGGTCTGATGAAAGGACATTTGAAAGCAAATTTGAATGCAAATAAGCTTTCCTTTACTAAAATTGTGTGAGTGTCTGTGTGTGTGAATAAGTATGTATTAGTGAGCATTCTGCACAAGTCTTTTCATTGTTTTGTCCCTGATATAGTTCAATAGATTTTACTTTCAGATGATGAAAGAACAGCTGAAAGCTTTCATGTCTCTAATTCAGTTCTAAAAGATGAAGGACACATCGCTGCTAAAAATCCACATTTGGTCATTACGACTTGGTCCCGCTTTGATTTTGACCTCAGCGAGAAGCCAGAAAACCATTCAAAAAGCTAATTCCAACCGCTGCAGCATTCTCTAAACGAGCAGCAAATGTACAGTACAATTAAAGTACTGTATTTACTGACAGACATTTTGTTTGAAGTAATCAAATTGTATTATCTGATCTTGTGCTTTTATATATAATATTTTGTCTATGATTGGTACAATTAATTGGGTGTTTATTGCATATATGTATGGTTTGCCAAACGTAGAGTTTTTTTGTACTAGACTAGTATATCAAAGTAATTTAACTGTTTAAACTGTTTCATCCATAGACATGTACAACATAAAAATAATAATAACCTATTTGTGAGGTAGAATTAATCCAGAATTATAGTTAAATATGACCTAGCATTTGGATTGAATATTTTACCCRTYKTSYTGGGTTAAATTAACCCAGCATGTAGTTGGTCCAATATTTATCCAGCAGCTGGGTTAAAAACAACCCTGTTTTTTTTTAGGGTGTAAGATTTGCAAATTTAAAGAAATGTATTGTTGGTACTACATCACAGTCAGGCTTCATGTCGTCATTGTGCCTGAGGACCTCCATCACACCACGACACAATCTAGGAGTACAGTACAAGTGGATACTATGACAAAAATTTTATTTAATATAATAAGAGAGACTTGAACACTCCTCCTATTATTACATGAATACAATTACGTAATAAATAGATTAATAAAAAAGGTCAAATAAACAAACTACATTTAATAAATTACATTTATTATTATTATTATTATTATTATTATTATTACTACATGTCTCTGCTCTGGTATCCAAAACTTTACATTTCTCTCAGAAGTCTAGAACTGACATTTTTGAAGAAGACACATGCAGCACCTTTAAGTTTTTACAAAATATGTTTTCACTCTTCAGACTGATTTTATATCAGGAGTGCACTAATACAGCCTGAACCTGAGTATATTAACAGCAGAATCTGTGGCACTTAATGATAATAACATAATGCATGTTGTAACACAATTTTTCTTAAGTAAGAAATAAGACACTTTGAAGCATGCAATGATGGGAAAAATAAATGTATCTGTATAATAAACATTACATGTTGTGGAGTGTCAATGTGGAGTTTCTGTTATCTCTTACATTATGGCACGTATACAGAAATAAGTACTAGAGCTGGGAATTATCTTTTCCATTTCCGAAGTTTAATACTGCAGGTTTTGACCATGTTAATAATATATTCAGTGTTTGAGCTGTAAAATATAACATGTGGTTTGTTTCATTACATGACTGTGTTGCTTTTTGTAGCTGCACAAACCCACATGAGTATTGATTCCTCTAGAGTGTTATGGACTGAACACTCCCCCATAAACCACAACGATTGTTTATTTGCCAGCCGCCCACTAACGCGCCTACTCATCAAATCATAATAATAAAACAGAGTGATAATTTATTAAAAAACATTTTTTTTACTGTTTTTGTATGTAATTCAATTACAATGTTGGTGTTAAATCATTTAAACGAGCAAATTATGAAGAAAAGTTTAATTGCTGCTCATCTTTTTCGTTGAGTGACACTGGTGTTTAATCGAAACAGACTAGGTTGGTGAAAATATATGAATTGATTATTTGATAATTATTTTGAGTATTTAAGTTCTCTTTATTTATGTACTTTTTTTTCCATCTCGGGCAATATTTTATTTTCTTATATTTTCTATGTCTAATTAATCATTTGCATTTTATCTGTTCAGTGGGTTTCCTTATTGCACAACTCAACTTTCTGGAATAAGACCCCCTCTTATTTAATTTCTCCTCTGCTCCCATATCCTTTACCCATACAGCTATTTTATACTTCTATTAAAAATCCTTCGAGATCTGCAGAAGTACAGCCATGGTGTTTATGAAAAGAAAAAAAAAAAGACATCAGTGTCATGGTGCTGGAACTGGGAGGCGGGCGCGAATACAGGGAGAACAGTGTCAATGTTTATTTATTTATTTTCTTAATTAACGAATGTCCAAAGTCAAAGTAACAAAATAACACTCAACAAAGAAACCAAAAAAAAAAAGACAACAAAATAACTCCCCAGCCGAGTCTGCGGGCGGCTTGGCAATGTCATTTAAACAAAAACAAAGGAAACCAAAACAGAAAGAGGGCTGAGAACCTCTCAGCCTTGACCTTGACCTCGGATTCTGACACTGCTCAGTCCTGGGGAGAAACAAACACAGACAAATAACGTGGTCGACACAGAGAACATCTAACGTGCACAACGGTGAGCGAACGGTGTGCTACAGGTTCGACTGGTTTCAATAGTGAGACACATTGGGGAGACACAGGTGATTTTAATTTAGTGCTAACGTGAAACATAGACACACTAGGGGGAGACAAGGCGGCGACTCAGTAATCCGAAGAACCAGATCTTATTCCCCCGGACTGAGGTGGCACAGGTGTAACAATCAGTTAGGTGTTAAGGTGTTTATTTGCATTTTATTTTGTAAGTGTTTGTTATGATTCCCTACAGCTTTTCCCAAGAGAAACATCCAGGTCTTCTGCCAAATTCGAAGACGGATGGGAAAAAATGACCATGCAGTGTATGCAAATTAATGCTTTGTCTCATTTAATTGTCAATGTACTATTTTCTTCAATAACACTTCAGCATAACAAAGTGTTATATATTTATATAGATCTAAACAATTGTGATGTTAGAGCTTATACTTCGCTCTTGTACTACTTCCATCTTGTCTGCCAAGCTTCAGCCCATCAGATATTTACGGCACACACTCACCAAATTCATCAGCCCTGACTGTGTTTTTTCTGTAATGTAGACTATAAATGGCGATAGCGAGCCTGTTGGTGCTGACATCGAGAAACACAATTTTGTCCTCATAGACATTAAAGTCTGTCCTTTGTACCATAGTTTGTAATTTTACAACTGATGCACATGCACGAAGCAGCGTAACACATTCCCTGCTATACAGAAGCTTACAGGCATAGGTGCTACTGTGAAACCCAAGTAAGAAAGAGAGAGAGAGAGAGAGAGAGAGAGAGAGAGAGAATACCCCTCACACCCAAGGACTAAGCCAATTTGCCCTTTTCCCCAGAAAAGCCTCACTGGGACGACATGCTGGCCACACAGCATGGGCTGAGGAAGCCTATTAGAATTCCTGGTTAGATTTTCTATGGGTTTATTTTCTTAAAACCTCAAACAGAAACTCAAACAGTCACAATTGAGATCAGACGAAAACCATGCTGCTGTTGGGATCTAGGGGTGAGAATGATTAAAGCCCCCAGCTGCATCACATCTAATTGCTGTTGTGAGACACGACTGCGTGTGACATGTCGTCTGTGTGAGTATAAACGGCGTGACGGAGAGACAACACCGAGCTCTCTGCTCTGCTTTTATATTATTCCATTAAGAGTGAATAAGGATAACAAAAGCCTGACAAAGTAGAAAATTTGAAACGTCTGGACAATAATCAAGGGAAGTAAAATAATCATTAATTCTGCCACAGACTAAACGGCTATTTGCTGATACTGTGCTGGTGCTTTCATAAAACTCATTTGCAAACATGATGGCCGATTCTAGCTCTCGAGCAGAATCGACCCCAATAAAGTTTCATTTCTCAGCGCATGCTTGGATCGCTTTGAGTCGTGCCCTTTACCCCGTGCTGACATCAGGCCCATTTCTCCAGCGTCCTCGTATTAAAAGTTGCATGTTCTCCCCGTGCTTGGTGGGTCTCCTCTGGGTACTCCGGTTTCCTCCCACAGTCTAAAGACATGTCCGTTAGGTTAATTGACATTCCCAAATTGGCCGTAGTGTGTGAATGAGTGTATGAGTGTGTCTGTGCCCTGCGATGGATTGGCACCCTGTCAAGGGTGTACCCTGCCTTGTGCCCTAAGTCTCCTGGGATAGGCTCCAGGCCCCTGTGACCCTAAATAGAAGATGAGTGAGCGAGTGTTCTATCTGACTGCATTTTGGGTTATAAGAATGAAACATGTAATCACATCAAAGTGTTAAGTCCATTGAACTTTATACTTTTAAATGATTAAAAATGTACCCTACTATGAGCAAACTTCACCAAATCAAGCATAACTGCATTCTGTCTTTTAACAACCAATACACACTAAAAAAATGCAGGGTTGTTTTTACTACCCAAACGCTGGGTTGCCTCTGTGGGGTCATTTTTCTGGGTTATTTACAGTGTATTGGGTAGGTTTTGTTTAACTCAGCTTGCTGGGTTGGAGTTGGATTAGCTAGTGACAGCTAACATCACAGACAAGACCGCCCCTCCCCCGAAGTTCACCGGTGTATTCAGTGGCTGTGTCAGCTTCGTGTCTTTTTTTCTTCCTCCTCTTGCATTTAAGAGAAAATTTAAACGTTAAATATAAGGTCTGTATACACACTTTCACTCACCTATGACTGAATTTGTTCACTGTATGTAACATTTATTACTGTTACCGTGTTACACTCAACATTTCAACCTGGTCTGTGCTATAGCATGCTAGTTTATCTGACAATGGCTGCTAGCTAGCCAAACCAAAGAACCCCACCTGTGTATGAAAGAAACTGCAAAAATGTCTGAGCTTTTTAGCTTTCTTTGTAGAATGCTTGCAGGGTGTATGAAGATGGTGAAGTGATGAATGAAATCTAAATTGTTAACTGTAGTGCCAGCATGACGCTAGCATTTAGCTAGGTTGCTACACAACACTGATCTTTTTACAAATATTCATACTAGCCAACCCTCTCGATTTTTCCATAAACTTTTAATTTCTTTCTTTCTAAGGTTGGAACCGACACTGTGGAATATCTCCAGCAGGCTGAAGTGTCGAGGCCGAACCCCTTCATCCTGATGTAGGGAGATAATGACCAGCACTGCTCTCAGGCATTAGTGCTTCTGAGTCATAGTATCGTAATGATGTCGCTGTTGAACTTGTTTTGTATTATCTGATCTTGTGCTTTTATATATAATATTTTTTTGTACAATTAATTGGGTGTTGTTTGTTGCATATATGTATTGTTTGCAAGACTTAGAGTTTTTCTTTTGTACTAGACTAGTATATCAAAGTAATTAAACTGTTTAAACTGTTTCATCCATAGACATGTAAAACATAAAAATAATAATAACCTATTTGTGAGGTAGAATTAATCCAGAATTATAGTTAAATATGACCTAGCATTTGGATTGAATATTTTACCCATTTTGCTGGGTTAAATTAACCCAGCATGTAGTTGGTCCAATATTTATCCAGCAGCTGGGTTAAAAACAACCCCGTTTTTTTTTAGGGTGTAAGATTTGCAAATTTAAAGAAATGTATTGTTGGTACTGCATCGCAGTCAGGCTTCATGTCGTCATTGTGCCCGAGGACCTCCATCGCACCACGACACACTCCATCACACCACTCCCACTGAAACCATCCCCTTCAGTGTCTATCGCCATGGCAAGAAAAGCCCAAATGCTGATTTGTAACACTGTTTGTAACACCGACTAGTTCCGCCTCTTTTATTCCCCGAGAGAGGACGTGTTGTTAAATGTGTTCGATGTTTCTGGTTAACACACGCCCTCTTACATTGCAGTCTGTGAGTAAAGGCATGGTTGATGTGATACAAAGTGTCCTGAGGCTTGATGAGTGTGGTTATGACACTCTTGGGTGTTTCCATTAAGTGCTGAGTTCTACACTGAGACGTCTGAGTGAAGTAAAAGCAGACACAAATGGATATTTAACCTGTTGGGTGTTCTTTTAAATCTTTTGAGAGTCGAGTTAGAGGTAGAAGCAGGTAATGCAAACAGTAAATAAAAAGAGTAAGAGTTTAAGGATTAGAAAAAAAAAGCCTTGAATTTTGATATAAACAGTATATATTTTAAATTAATAAATTAGGGCTACTGCATGTCTTCCCCAGAGGAAAAAAACACTTTAGTGTATTACAATTATATTGAAATCTTTGATAGTACATTGCAAATATACTCACTAAAATTGTACAATCAGTTAATATATAAAAAAGTATACTAACATCATTCTTTTACCAAAGTTTGGAATTAAACTTTAAAATATACTTTAAAATAACTGTACACTAGTACACTTTCCAAAATTATATTATAGGAAAATATACTTGAAGTGAAAGGTTTGTCTAATTTCCAAAGCACATTTTCAATTTATTTTTAATATGTCTTTTAAAAGTATGCTCGAAATAATCATTGTAGAAATGTACAGAAACTATACATTAGAATACAAATTTTAATATACGATAGGTTCAGTATATTTCCAGTGAAATTTAAATGTACTTATTCATATGTTCTTATTTATGCTTATATTATTATATATATCTCTCTTGCGGGCACTCTCAAAAATCTCACGTTCAAATCACTGCACGTTCAAGATAATCTATGTGTTTGAACTCTGTCTCTTCTGCGAGCTCACTATTATAAAGCTACACATGCACGAACTGCAGCAGCGTTAGAACTCTGCAACTGTTCCAGCCAACCAGAGACTAGAATTGGCGCAACACTAGCAGAAGAATTGGGGAGCCAATCAGAAAACAGTCCGAATCTGCACGCCTCCAGTTTCTGATTGGCTCCTCAATTCTTCAGCTCCTAGTTTATATTCACGGCAGGAAGCTGCCTCATTGCGTGCGTTAGTTCATATTGTTATTATTTAATTTTCATCGGCATAATGTCAATTTCAAGTCAAGTCAAGTCAAGTAGGCTTTATTCAACCTTATTCAACCTTATTCGTCATTCCAACCATAAGCAGTTCAGTACACTGTGAAACGAAACAACATTCATGGTTTTTTAATAGGTAGTTTGTAATTAAGTACATAGTTGAAACTATAGAATGTTTTGTCTAATGTGTTATTGCTAAATCTTATGTACTTTGCTTCTGGTATTATGCTCCATAGCTCTCTGTGTAATAGCTAGAATCAACACACCGGGTTTGAACTAATACTCACTCACTCACTATCTCACTCACTCATCATCTATACTGCTTCATCCTGTATTCAGGGTCACGGGGGCCTGGAGCCTATCCCAGGAGACTTGGGGCACATGGACAGGGTACACCCTGGACAGGGTGCCAATCCATCGCAGGGCACAGACAGATACACACACACACTCACTCATTCACACACTACGGGCAATTTGGGAACGCCAATTAGCCTAACATACATATCATTGGACTGTGGGAGGAAACCGGAGAACCCGGAGGAAACCCACCAAGCACGGGGAGAACATGCAAACTCCATGACTCAGAGTCAACAGACGAGAATCGAGCCTGGCCGGGGATCGAACCTGGACCCTGGCGGTGCAAGGCGTCAGTGCTAACCACTACACCACCGTGCCACCTGAACTAATACTGTACCTGTATATTCTAATGCTAATGTCTGTCTTTGTTCGGACAACAGTTAAAATGTTTGTTTGTGTGTTTGAGACAATCTGACATTTTGTTGAACACAAATAACTATAGTACTGTTTTTTTTTTTTTTTTTTTTTTTTGTAACCTAAATGAATAAAAGCTGCCTCATAATTACTGATGTAGGTCAATTCGATTTTATTTGTATAGCGAAACAATTGTCAAGGTCGCAAAGCAGCTTTACACAATCAAAAGAATTATTTAAGTTTGTACGGAATGTGAATGTGTATGAATCAAAATGGTCAGATAGTCCCTGATGAACAAGCCGAGGGCGACAGTGGCAAAGGAAAAACTCCCTGAGGTGGCAATAGGAAGAAACCTTGAGAGGAACCAGACTCAACAGGGAACCCATCCTCAAACAGAAAGCAGGAATTGATCTGCGCTGTGGCTGCTAAAACATAAAACATAACATCATTTGTAATCATCCTTTGACATTTTACATTATTCTCTTATCATTCGTGTTCATACATTGTTCTTTAACAACATCTGTCCTCTATTATCATCCATCCACTCTTCATCCATCATTCATGTTTCTTAGCTTTGCGGCACACTCCATGATCCTCAATGATGCTCCCCCATTATCATTCATTATTTTGGATTATTTATTATTATATACCATTCATTATCCTACATCACCTAACCCCCTCCTTCAGCATCTCCCATGGTCATCAAAAATATTTTGCGTAATAATTCTCCATCATACATCACCTTCCATTATTCTCTAGCATTTATTACTATCCTTTATCATCCATCATCATGCATTATTCAGTATTCATCCATCCATCCATTC
Source organism: Clarias batrachus (assembly GCA_003987875.1). Classification (NCBI taxonomy): domain Eukaryota; kingdom Metazoa; phylum Chordata; class Actinopteri; order Siluriformes; family Clariidae; genus Clarias; species Clarias batrachus. Next base: position 56,785 of record QMIH01001925.1, read on the forward strand.
ATCCTGGAACCTCTGCAGTCTAAACAGGGACCTTGTGTCACGAATGGGTGTGCGAGGCATAACTGCAGAGGCTCCAGGTGTTAAAGGAAAACGATGTTTATTTAAAATAAAAGGTCAGGGAAACCAGAACACAAATATACTTAATAAAAGGAAACTGAAAGTAAAACACTAAGAGACAAAACAGACACTCTTAAACACTTAGACATTTACTATAAGAAAATCAACAGACGCAAGACAAGGAACTCAAAGATAACCAAACTATTTATAATAACACTAATCATCAACTCGGTTCAGGTGAGCGCCTGCCTGGTCACCTGACCGAGTTGCCCCATGGGAACTGAAGTCACAAAACAAAAACTACAACACAACCACGGGCGCTTTGGCGCCCTCTAGGGGTTATCCCTGACACCTTGGAGGCCAAAGTTGACCACTGTATTTTTTCCCATTTTTTATGACCGTGGTAGGACCACCGCACATTCACACACTAAAGCTAATTTGGAAATGCCAGTTAACCTAATCTGCATGATCTGTGGGAGGAAACCTGAGAGCCCGAAGGAAACCCAACAAACATGGGGATAACATGCAAACTCCATGCAGAATTATTGTATATTATCCATTATCATTTACACCCTAAAAATGCTGGGTTAAAAACAACCCAAACGGGGTTGTTTTTCACCCAGCTGCTGGATAAATATTGGACCAACTACATGCTGAGTTAATTTAACCCAGCAAAATGGGTTATTTATTTTATCCCAGCAAGATGGGTAAAATATTCAATCCAAATGCTAGGTCATATTTAACTATAATGCTGTTTTAATTCTGCCTCACAAATAGGTTATTATTATTTTAATGTTTTACATGTCTATGGGTAAAACAATTAAACAGTTAAATTACTTTAATATACTGGTATATTACAAAAAAACTAAGTTTTGCAAACCATACATATATGTAATAAACAACACCCAATTAATTGTACAAATCATAGAAAAAATTATTTATATTTATCTTTCAAAAGCATAAGATCAGATAATACAAAACAAGTTCAACATAGACATCATTACGATACTATTACTGAGAAGCACTAATGCCTGAGAGCAGTGCTGGTGATTATCTCCCAACATCAGGACGTAGGGGTTCGGCCTCGACACTTCAGCCTGCTGGAGATATTCCACAGTGTCGCTTACAACCTTAGAAAGAAAGAAATTAAAGAAAGTAAATGTTTATGGAAAATTCGAGAGGGTTGGCTAGTATGCATATTTGTAATAAGATTAGTGTTTTGTAACACCTCAACTTTTTATATGTGTTTGCTAACGCTAGCAACCTAGCTAAATGCTAGCATCATGCTGGCACTACAGTTTTCAGTTTAGCTTTCATTCATCACTCATTCATACACCCTGCAAGCATTCTACAAAGAAAGCTAAAAAGCTCAGACATTTTTGCAGTTTCTTTCTTACACAGGTGGGGTTCTTTGTTTTGGCTAGCTAGCAGCCATTATCAGATAAACTAGCATGCTATAGCACAGACCAGGCTGAAAGTTTGAGTGTAACATTAACACGGTAACAGTAATAAATGTTACATACGGTGAACAAATTCAGTCATAGGTGAGTGAAAGGGTGTATACAGACCTTATATTGATCGTTTACATTTCCTCTTAAATGGAGGAAGACACAAAGTTGACAAAGCCACTGAATACACCAGTGAACTTCGGGGGAGGGGCGGTCTTGTCTGTGATGTTAGCTGTCACTAGCTAACATAACATAGCATACATCACCTTCCGTTATTCTCTAGCATTTATTATTATCCTTCATCATGCATTACTCCAACTCCAACCCAGCAAGCTGAGTTAAACAAAAAGAACCCAATTCCCTGTAAATAACCCAGAAAAATGCCCCAACAGAGGCAACCCAGCGTTTGGGTAGTAAAAACAACCCTGCATTTTTTAGTGTGTACCTTTTATCATTTATCCTCCATTATTCTACATCATTCTCCAACATCTCCTATCATCCATGGTCATCCATTTTATTTTTTTGTTAAACATCATACCGTCCTGTACCATATTGTAGTGTAAATATATTGCCATCCCCTTCTCCATAATCCATCCTTCAGCATCTTTCTCTGTCCTCTAGCTTTATCATCATTGTCCATTGTTCTCCATCTATAATAGTGCATACTGTAACTTGCCATCCTCCATCCTCCATAATGCTTCTCCATCCTCAATCTTTCATTATCATCTATCTTAATCTGTTATTCTTCTTCATTGTCCTCCATCACACAGTTATTTCACATTCACTCTTATATGACATCACTGTCAAACCTTTGTAGCTGCTCAGCTGCTTTGAACTTAACTATGCATGAGGTGTTACGTGAGACGGAGTTGAACACAAGCACTCACGGATAAAGAAGGTTTAAAAAGACTCACTTAAAGCTCACTTAACCTTGTTAGATAGACCCAGAGATCCCTGGCCTACAGCTTGACACTAATACTCCAGCTGAGTGAACATCAAAGCCTTCAATCACTCCACGCTCCTTCATCACGTTGCACTTTTTCCTCTCCTTCAGCAATACAGGTGGGAATAAATCTCCCCTCTCCCCTCTTTGCTCTAACCTCGCCATTTTGTGTGATTTGTTCAGGCTTTACTGTAAGCTTACCGCATCACACACTGTGAGCAAACAGAATGCTGTTCAGCTTTCCACACTCATGTTCATACATTTCTGAAATGCCAGAACAAATTGGAATTGCTCCTGCAGAAAAGATTAGTCTGTCTGTTGTGTCGACTGAATTACTTTTACTTCCATGCATTTTGACATTCAATAAAAAATTTAATTGATGCTGGGCCAAGCGAGTAATACGGGATTCTTTTGTTCATATCTGAGTCTCTGCCTTGCTTTTGTCTTTCTTACTAAAATAAACAAAGAAAAAAAATGCTCTCTGATTTCTCCTTCCTTTCATTCTTACTGTTTCAAGATCCTGTGCTGTGTTCATTCTGCAGGCTGATGATGTGGCTGTGATGGTGGAGCAGCTTGTAACTATGCCATGTGCAATAACAGACCAATCAACATTGCCGAGTTCAAGTTTTAGTCACAAGTTTCAGTCAAAAGTTCACTTTTAGTCATTTTTAACATATCTAAAAAGTGCTTTAAAGATTTAATTTGCACAAACGTCGTCACCAAAATTGAGATTTAGTTTGTTATACAAAAACATCTACTGTATATTTACGCATATTTTATTATGTTTTTGAATTGGAAATAATTACAATTATTTGACATTTTCTCCATCTTAACCAAAGTTTTACTGAAGATTTTAAAACGTGGATAAAATATTTGTATCAAACACTAGCTCATACAGACATGCATATGACAGAGCAACTACTGGCTCATCTGTTGATGTAATCTTAAGTTGAACATAAAAGTCATCTTATCAGCACCACCACATGCTCATCTTGGATATGTAACTTCATTCTGGACACTAGTGATGGTCACGGATAGCACGGATGCCCTTGACCTAGTTAGTGAATCTCTACCAGCTTGTGACACCTCACTGGGATGACGTGGTCAGACAAATACACACAGCATCAAGCAACATGCTTGGTATACTACATTGGTCAAGAAGAAGAAGATAGTATTCAATACAACCAATAGTCACTGAAGTCAATTCGATCAAGTAATGGCTGTGGCAAAATCTGTGCACTATAACTAACTATGCAACTTGATTGGATATGCCTGAGAAAGCAAACAAGATCTACTAATTAGCCATCACATTCCATTTGTCAATGCAAGATATCAGCCAGGTTACACAGTAAGGATGACATCCACTAGATTCTGCCATCCACCTTCCATCTAGATATTCAAGTAATTCCTTGATTATTGGCTCTGTGGCTACCACAGACTGAATAAAGGCATCTGACAACGGCACTGCATGATCGTATTTTCAGTTGCATGGTGTTCAATGGACCAAGCATGCATGATGAATCACAAAGGAGTTTTCATTTTCTGCAATGGAAAAGTACTCTAACTAGTTACGTTTATCAGAAGGTAAGGCTGTAGTGTAAATCATCACTTTTTAATGACAGTAATTTTGTAATGGAATTACTTTAAAGCGTAACGTCCCCCAACACTGCTCCTAACCCCCCCTGGGTATCCATCCGTCCTCAATCTTTTCTCCAACCCTATTTGTCCTCTGTATGGACACAGTGACCGTTGACATCAAGTCCCACCCACAGTTACTTCTGTATGTCAAAGATGTCTTCATAGTGGATGAAGACAAGGAAAAACTGCAACACAAAACACAGAGAAAGATGATCTGCTTAAAAAGACTGAATACATGCAGGGTGGCTTGGAGACAGAGAGCACCAGCTGCTTTAGGAGCAAAGACCTGAAGAAGACCACCAAGCTCAAGCGTTAGTGCAGGTTCATCAACAGCGATGGTGATATTCTTCATGCAGTTTTGGAAAGGGTCAATGCACATGGCGACAAGTCCTTTCAACTTCCAAATGCCCGATCACCTTAAATCAAAGATCTCAGAAACATTTGTGCAAACAGTTGCCCTCTGCAAATCAGAATGCTGGCCAACAACATTGAAACACAAGCACACCCTTAATGTGATGAAAATCTGACATGTCATCCATAGTGGTGAAAACATAGATAGCTAGAATCAATACTGTGACTCAGCTCCCAGGAACAGTGACAATGAGGAAGGCCAAGGAAGTACAGTAGTGAGTCTACCAGCTCAAAGAAGCAACAAAGATTGCCAATGTTGCCCTGAAAGGTCAGGACAAGTGGAAATCGATTAGCAAATGTGCAGACACCACAATCGCATGGGATTAAAGCCAAGACGAAGAATCCGCATAGTTCTAGTGCTGTTACTGGTTTACCTGTATATTTGTCTTTCATTTTTTTTTTTTTTATCAGCAACCTTAAATAATGTTTAATCAGCGACAAAGCTCTTTAGTAGAGCATCTAATGGCTTTGCTGCTCTATTTCACTCATTCTGCCATGTAAAAGTCATTGTCTGAATCAGCCATTTTATGGAACCCAATATAAATGTGCCAAGGACTGAAATCCGATGCTTAACCAAGCAGCAATCCAAAAAAAACCCAAAAAACCACCTGTTCAAGCAATTAATACCAGGCCGCGGCGACATGCTCGCCTCACATCACCTCACAGTACAGCTGGTACTCAACCCGAATAATGGGCTTATCATGTGTAACACTCACTTAGCCAGAAAACAGACTCTGGGTGTGCGTCAGAAAACTTCAACCTTCAACTTTGAATAATCCAATTTTATATATGGATAAAATGTTCTGCATGTCACTTCGAACATCTACTGACATATCTGTGAAACATATGGTGTGATTATTAGTTAAGCTGTTTATTTTTTATACAAACGTTTATCTGAATACGGGTTAATATGTAATATTTCCTTTTTCCTTTCTGTAAAATGTTCTTCCAGACATTTTAATCAATAGACAAGCCGATAATGCAGGTTTGGACTGATGGAGTAGGCATTGTGACAAGCTACAAGTGAACAAGAAATGGTTAGGCTAAAAGGTTCTGCTGATCCTGACAGCTTTCCTCGAAGACAGAATGAACAGATTTAGATGTTTTTCCATCTACTATGATTATAAATGGTTTAGATTTTAATGCAAATAGCGACATTTCAGCTCCATTATCATTATCAATCTCTACTTCTTGTTAAAACCTTTCTAGATTACAGGGGTATCAGATCACTATTCTGGCTCACGACCACCAAAGGTCCAGCCAAGCAATCTGAAGGCTCTTACTTATACAGAAGATATCAGGGATTCTGGGTCCATTAAAATGATTAATTATAGATCAAGAGGTGATGTTAGTTTTTCATTCCTTATCTACGTATTTATGTATTTATTTATTTATTTATTTTCATCCAGAGGAGACACAAATCATCAGGTTCTCCCTGGGCCTAGCCATTAGCCTGACATTTAATCCCACACAGGCTCTTGAAAAGTTGCATTCAAAGCCGTGAGCTAACTGAGGTAATGAAGTTAATATACGGGTGGTGTCATGATTCATCGCAGTCTGTCACTTCATTTCCACTGAGGACTGCCGAGCATGACCGCAACTAAAGCCAGACCGTCTCCACTCTCTTTATACTTTTCCCCCTAACAAGCAAAAGTCTGATTGGATCCTACTTCAGCCTAGGCTACATCATCTCGTCTTCATTTTATCATCTGGATCATGATGAGCATAATGGGTTTCATTTAATCAGTAACATCACAGAGCGATGCAGGACGCTATATGTCTCTCATCTCAAAGGAATTTAAAACCTCTAGCAGCTGTGCTGCCGTTTATTAGACCATAAGGCAGCTCCAGCAGCTGAACCTCTGCGGAGAGCCAGAGCTCTGTGGTCTTACTAACATCTGAACCTTGAATCTTCAAGCAAGTTAAAGAGAAGGGTCAAACGAGCAATGAAAAAGATTTAGAGTAAAGAAACAGTTACAAAAAGTTCAATATTGAGCTCAGGAAGAAAAAAAAAAACACAGGCGTATATCCTAAGGCAAAATCAGATAAACAGTTCAAGGTCAACAAATATATATATATAATAAAAAATAAAAAAAAAAACGTCTGTTACAATATAATAAACTGTGCAGCTGAGATCACAGTTAACAAGATGGCAAGAGTATGAGAATCATAAAACAAAAGTATTCAGATGTAGCTTCATTTCAGGCTTCAAAATTGTTTTTAAATTATGAAAGTTGTCTTTTATGATGTGTTTGGAAATCGCATTGTTATGGAAACACAGTATAATTGTAATAAATATACAAATTTAGATCCTGCATATAACAAGATCCTGGTCAGATGGTCTGCTAGACTCAGTCCATAAGCAGTGTCAACTATCCACTTTTTATCTACTAATAGTATCAAGGTGTCCTGATATCTCATTAGCCCTGTAACAGCTTTAACAGTCCCTGGATACATTCTGAGGTCTAATCACTTTTGTTTTGGTTCTGCAGGTGTTTTCAACTCGTTCCTATAAGTCAATGTGAAAAAACAGGAAAAAACGGGCAAGCATAAGAATCTCATTGACTTTAACAATTTTAAATCTCCAAAACAGCAAGTCTTCTGGATTGTTCCCAGTATGCACTGGATAGTAAAGCAGCGACAGATTCATGAGCACTGAAGGCTCACTGATTCCCAGGGCGAGCAAAGGCTAGCTTGTCTGCTCCAATCCCACAGAAGAACTAGTGAAAATTTGCTCAAAGTGTTAATAATGGCAATGATAGAAATTAATCTTTAAGAAATAGAAACGTATCAGATTTCGTACACCTTCTTGCTGTGTATATGTAAGATGTGATGGATAAAAAAAACAATGAGAGCTTTGACAAGGAGCCAGACACAATATTTGACAAGTGGTTTTAATGATATGGCTGGAAAGTCTTTGCAAGCAGTAAAGGCAATAAGGGCAAGAATGAAGGCAACTCAGGGGTGGAAGAATTATTCATAACATACAGTATTACAGTAATGTTACTGTATATGGTCTCATAGCCTCATGTTTAATAGCAGAGCAACTGTAAGAAGTTTGAGAGAATGTTCCGACCGCCTGTGCTCTCATTTTTAATTCAACACTGCCTTACTAAATCATCAGGTACACTTCAGGTTCCGCATTCTTTCCCACGCGTCTCACTGATCTGAAGCACTGCGCTTCCTGCTGGATATATGATGTGTGGTGAGAATAGACTTGGTGGAATAATAACGTTTATTTCACCATCTTCAAACCCAAAATGAAACTATAAATGAATAAAACACTTCAGCTGATTTCATTGTAGAAATCCTCTTGGCTATATGTTAAATATTAATACATATGCTGATCACTTTTTATTTCAAACTTTAAATAAATTATAGCAGTCAGGACTTTTTGATGTATTTAAAAATCAGACTACAACCAGCCTTAACATTAGACCCTTAAGGATTAATTGGAATTTGTTACGATTAACCGAGGAGACAAATAAATACCTACAAACTTCCTGAACGCCCTGCTATCATTAACTGTACAGATTCTCACTGCGCTTACCGTCTCACCAGTCTGACTGAAGCAATCAGGTCTCATTAAGTGGGTTCTCATGACTGCTTACACTTCATTTGTCTGGGAAAGAGGCATAATTACTGATAGTTGTGGCAACTTAACTCAGCATGAACGTGATTAATCTCTCTCTGCCATATCCTCCTGTCAGAAAGGCGTCTCCAGATCAGACACAAGCTGAAGGTACTTTGGAAAATGAGTCACATTTCCTTCCGCTGTTTGTCTCATCTCTGCAGACTGATGGACGACCCCAGGGACCGACACCTCACAAAGTCTGTAAGGAAAGCAGTGAGGTGACAAGGAGCCAGACTTGTGTTAAGGAATGCTGGAGTCTTTCTGCTGATGTAAACAGCAATTAATCCCACGGCCGTTATTCAGTCCATCGGTCAGCGTGAAAGAGCTCTATCGACTGGATCGAGCTAAATAGTCAATTTGGACTCATTACACTGAGACATTTTTGCAAACATGACTGTAAAGCTGAATGCTTTGATGATTGCAGCACTGTAGGCTGAGTGGAAGGAAGATCTTAAGAAATGATTTTTGGAATTGCTTTTGATTATTATGGCATAAAGTATTCAGGATGCATTCTATCAGTTGCCATTGGACAAATGGACAAACCCACACATTTTTACTTTCTCGTCATTTATCAAACAGCACAGCACTGGTGATTATTCACTCTGATTGCTTCCTCAGGAACATTTATTTAGCCCCTAATCAAGTCTCTGGATCTGCTCCACTGCTCCTTCTCCCTGTTCCCTCTTCTTACTAAAACTCTCTCTGGCCCTTCTTTACACTCTCTCACTTTTCTGTCTCGCTGGAGCACTCAAGATATGCCAGCTGTTTGTTGGCTTTGATTACAACTCGCTCCAGATATGCTCTCTAACGAGCCGAGCGCTCGATCAATAATTCAGCCGAGTGGAAATGAAAACCAGGGTGATCAGGACGCTTAAATAGAGACCTACATTTCACCAATTTAATTCAATTAAATGTTATTTGCATAGCGCTTTTAACAGTGGTCATTGTTGCAAAGCAGCTTTAAAGAATGAAAAAGAAAATATGAAAATGGGTATGAATTAAAATAATGAGATATATCTTTGTCCACCTCTTTTTAGCCTCTTTTTATTTAATATCCTTCCGTAGAGTTTGTATTTCTTTTTAACGTGGGATAATTTTTTTTTTTATTGCTGTTGTGTGTGTCACTTTCTGTACAGTATATGGACAGGCTGAGATCAGATCCCTACTTTGGGATAGGTGCGTTTTGATTTACCTCAGGTGGCAATGATTAGAATTCCGGCGATGGGGGACGTGGGGTCTGACCGGGTTCGGAGCCTGGTCCGACGGTGACAGTGTATTTATGTATTTATTATTATTATTATTATTATTATTATTATTATTATTATTGGCCATTCAAAATGACTAAATCCATAGCAAATAGGCATAAGTCGGTTTAAAAGATTTGTAGCTGACTTTTGTAATTTGGGAACTATTGTTAATGATTAGATTTCTTCATAAATTGAATTTTGCTGTTAGGCTCTTTCCCAGTAAAAAAGACACCACCTTTAAAGCGTATAAGCATCTTTTCTTTATCTTCACTGCAATATTTTGACATTAAAATTTTAATTTTAATTAAAAAATACTTACAACAAACTCACAATATATATTTTTTTCCATTTCCTTTTTCAATTAAAAAAGTTTTACCAAAGCAGCAGTTTTTGTGAGCGCATTTGCTTCCTGAGATCTATCACCTGAGGCTCTCAGCTCTCTAATAATTATATTATAATTTAAAATGCTTTAAACCATGCTGCCAAGGTGCACAACCAAAATGCTGAAACACATGCTTAATGAGGAATTAATTCATATTCCAATGCAGAGGAGAACCTGCCTCTGGATGGGGGCTCGGTGTTGGTTCAAGTGATTTATTTATTTATTATTATTATTTTACTTATTTATTATATTTTTTTATATAAAAACAAATTGTTTTTATATAAAACAGGAGAATACAGGATTTATTTTGTTTAAAGATCAGTAAAATACCTGCAGAACACCAGATGCTTATCAGGCTCTTACTGATTATTTTATATTACAATATCATAACCATTTTTAAAAACTAGCAATGATTAAAGATAAGTGCCCTTGTTTGTGGGTTAGTGCTAGATGAGAAATGGTGGAGATGGAACTAACTTTAAATTCTTCATCTTCTTCCTTTTATTTATTTAACAAATATATATTTTTTAATATTTTCATGCAAAATAAAAATGATTCCATTATGTGCTTCCCAAATCATTTTAGTTTAAGTTTTTGGGTTGCTGGTTCTTAAACAAATCCATTTTTCTGGGGAAAGTGAAAAAAAAAAAAACTTGCAGGCCTACATTGCAGGAAAAATCTTTTGCTTTACCTCTATAGTGTTTTCGCTTTGCATAATACATTTTAAATACAAGCATAATCCGTGTATTTGTTACTTTCACAAGACACCTTCTTTAATCACAGGCAATATATTATATATATATATGAACTCACACACACACACACACACACACACACACACACACACACAAACACAGTTGAACCTTGGATTACGAGCATAATTCGTTCCGGAAGTGGGCTCGTATTCCAGAACACTCGTAAACTCGTAAACCAAATAACCATTTCCCATAAGAAATAATGAAAACTCAAAATATACGTTCCACACCCCCAAAAAATAAATACATAAAAATAATTAATACAATCTATAAAATGAAAATAAAACAAATGAATCTGCACTTTACCTTTTAAAAAAAAGTACAAATAAATCCTGACAGATAAGTGTTTCCGTTGGTGCGCGCAGGCGCTGTGTGTGTGTGTGTGTGT
>QMIH01001925.1:84905-97906 GCA_003987875.1 Clarias batrachus
GGGGGGGGGGGGTCGCCTGACAAACTGTCTGCGGCCACTAGACCCAAAAAAGAACTATTTTGCTTTCATCCTTCCATCCACAAAATATTGCGCCATTTCTCTTTAGGCCAGTCAATATGTTCTTTGGCGAACTGTAATCTCTTTAGCACATGTCTTTTTTCCAACAGTGGGACTTTGCAGGGGCTGCTGATAGCTTGGCTTCATATAGCTGTCTTCTAATACTGTAGTAACCGTACTCACAGGTAATCTGTGATCATTGGCTGAGTCTTTGTCAATTATGTTATTCTCCGATCCATTCGAATGGTAGTTTTCTGTTTTCTTTCACGTCTTTTTGGTTTTGGTCTCCGTTTTAAAGCATTTTATATCAATTTAGCAGAGCAGATGCTTTTTCTGCACTTCATTGTACTGTATGTTTTCCCATCTCTAATCAACCTTTGAATCAAAGTACGCTATTCTTCTGAACAATGTCTGGATGACCCATTTTACTCTGATTTTCAGAGAGAAATGCACAGGATAACCTTTTTTGCTTTCATCCTTAAAAGGTGAACTTGTTTGACACCTGTTTTTCACAGAGTAATTTACCTCTCTAATTGAACCCCACACTGCTATTATTTTAAATATCCCTCTTTTCAATTAATGATTCAATTATACAGAATCAGGTGCATGCAAGTCATAACTGTTGGCTCTGTTGGTTTTCTATTACTCCACTATACCTGCAAGTAAAATATTTACCATGAAGAAATGTCATTTCTCCCAAAAACAATGACTGATCTGGTTACTGATGTTGGACTGCTATTATTTTGAACACAACTGTATATTACTTACAATATTTTTACATCTCGTTGTGCATATTCTCCATAGTCATATTAACCATCTCTTATATTAGCTTCATATTAACCGCAGGGTGATGAGGATTGTGATGATGATGAGAATGAAGCTGGTGAGGATGGTGAAGACATTAAAGATAATGAGGATTATGATGGTGAAGATGATGAGGATTTCAAACTCAGTTCCTGTAGATGTAGATGGTGAGGTTGAAGATGATGAGGATGATGATAATGATAAGAATGAAGTGTATAATTGGGCTGTGGATGATAAGGGTACTGAAAATGGTTAGAATGATAAAGTACATGAAAATGATGAGCATGGGGAGAATGGTGAAGATGCTGAAGATGATGATGATAGTGAAGATGTTGAAGATGGTCAGTACAGCACAACATACTGTACAGCACAGAAGCTTTTTAAGGGACTTGAAATGCTGAAACTAATGGGTTCTGATCAATATCTCTTTTCTCCATTAATGGAAGCCCTTATAGCCTTACCCTCATGAGAACAGAAGACAGAACAGACGGTAATGAGCAGCTGGTGGAAAGAATAGCATCTGAGGAGTTCCTAAACACAAAACACGACCAACAGTGTTAAAATGTAACACTATAAAAACCCTTAAAATGTCCAGATGTAAAATTTTTATTTGAAGTCAAAGACTCTAAGTGACGATTCAGTTCCTCACTACAGTGTTGTTTATGCTGCTAATCCTGATGGTATATGATTTAAGACGCTCATTAGCTGTAAGACAGTTTAAAATATTTAACAGCTAAGGTTTAAAGGCTACTTAACAAATGGTCAATTCAGCATTCAATAAAGAGGTTGCCTACCACCTGTCTTCTTCTGTGTTTCATTACAGACATCGCTTCTCATTTCTCTAAGCCAGATTGTCTCCTATTTAACGTTTCCAGGATTCTGACTTGTTTCTGCATTATCATGTTTTATTATGGATCTGACTTCTTCTTCTGCCATGTTATCTGAGCTTATCTCTCTAACTCATTCCTACCTCCATCCTCTCTCTGCAGCCTAATTCATAGATTTTCTCCCACTATTTCTAAAGGTTACATGAAGGTTGATTATTTGGAATAAACTCTCAAGCATGCAGTTACAGCTTTTTTCATTAATGTGTTAAATGATAATAGAAAAAAAAAAACTGCTTCAGTAAATGTAAACATTTATTTTAAACCTGGGATGTCAAAAAAATTACAAGTTCACATTTATTGAATGAATAAGTCTTTGAAACTATCAAAACACTTTACAACAAAAGAACATAAGTTGGGAGACATGTGACCTAACTCAGTAAATTGAGTCAACAACTTGGGTGAAAGTTGACTTAACTCAAAAAGTGTAGCAAGTGGCCTTGAACTTTTGAGTTAAGTCAACATTTTATTTTTACAGTGCATCTCTCAGGTAAAAAAAAAGAAATATAAAGGGGTGTCTTTAAATTCAGCTCATATCACAAGTGGCTTTACTTTGGAACATATAGAGGTTTGTACAAGGYGGACACTTTAGGGAGTTTAAATGTTACATTGTGACTTTATAAAATAAGGAAATGAGGCAGAGAGTGAGATGACTTACCGCTGTTGTGAAGGAGCACAGCTAGATTTCAGTGTTGATGTGTGTGAGCTGAGTCACGCTGACGCTTCCTGACAAGCTTCATTCCACTAGAGAGAAGACGACAYCATGCATCATGAGGACGCTGCTGCCCGAACGCCTGCCTCGGGGTTTCCTTCCAACTGGAACATCACGTTATAAAAAACAGGAAGGTAAAAATAATCAGCGGGAGAAAAATGACATGTTTGAAAATAGCAGTGTGAGATTTCACACAGGCATCAGGGAGACTTTTTACACGACCCAGCTGCTGTTAAAGAAAATGAATCAACACCACCTGACCAATCAGAATCCAGAACAGCGATGTGCAAAGTTATAACAGGGCAGATGAACCGTTTTGCTTTTTCAGCATTATTTTAAGACGACCGATGCTCAGAAAGTAGCTGAGAGTCGCTGAGATTGAAAACGACTGAGCTTCTTCCTCCTACACGCTTCACAATCCTGCAGCAAGAAGCGAGAGGTGAGTGTGTCGGCTGCTGTGATCTCCACCGCCGCACCGCTCCACGTTMYTCCTGAAGGCCTCGGCTGAAAACATCACCCCACTGAGAGACAGAAACATCAATCTAGGTTTAACTTTAAAAAAAATCTAGAGGTTCTACACGAGTCAAAAAGGAGATCAAGGCGAGTGATCCTCTGGGACGTGCGTGGACGAGCAGAGCGGGAGCCCGCTGTGAGTTTGCAGAAAGAGACTAATCCACAGCCAGCAGTGTGTCTTTGAGGCTGGCTAAGATCTAAACTGAGACTACCTGAAAGTTATATCTGATGCTGAAAGACTTTCACAGAAGCTTAGTAGAGTTAAAGAATTAAAATACAAAACACAGGATGGTGTTTAATTTTGTAGTGAATAATATGAAGTGTGATTTAGCAATTTATGGCCAGTATTAAATATATTTCTACAATCTGTAGTTCCCAAAGCTGTTTCATTTTATTAATGATATTTATTTTATTGTGCTTAAATGTGGAAAAAAACATATAGATATTATTTTGACTATAACAAATACTAAGATAAAACCTATTGTACTATTCATCATGAGGTACTTCACTAAAATGTTTACCAAAGTCACTTTTTTGAAACATTGTGTTACATTTTTAAACTGTGGCACAAAATAACAACTTTTGTGCTCTCGGTCAAAACTGACCAGTATGATTTATTTATTGAAAACAAAAGACCAAAATGTACACATTAAGGCTACTACCGCTCAGCTGGGAGGGCGAAGACTATCACATGTTTCCTCCGAACCACGTGATGCCAGCCGACCGCGTCTTTGCAAACCGCTCGCTCACGAACCTTTGGTGGCGGAGTAACACACTCCGAGGACAGCGCTATCTGCTCCTGCGGCTTGAGTGAGCTCACGGACGCCACTGATTGGCTGTAGAACCTTGATTAATGTGGGAGCACCAAGTACCTCTCACCCCTCCCCTCTGAGGGCCAATCAGCTCTCTCTAGGCCTCCGGCTGTGAGAGGTAACAGCATGGGACGGACTGGGTCAAAAAAGGGTCAAAACTCAGCTTCCAAACACGTCTATACGTCATTGTCGACACATCGGGTCTTCATCATGGACGTCTAAAAGAAGCAAGCTCACCATTCGCGGGTGATACGGTGCCTTTGCTGACGTCATCTGCTCTCTGAGAACTCTCAATGAGACTTTGTGCCAGAACTCCAAAGTCCTGCAACGAAGAAACCCACAGAAGAAGGTCCATGTAGTTTCATGTATCGTTAGAAATAAATTCTTGTTTCTTGATAAAGAACTGTTGTCTAGGTCATGCATTTTAAAGTTTAAACATTTGCCCAGATCTTATGTTACCCTGCTCGTAATGGATAAATACCAGCCTTTGTATTATCCTTGTTGCCCGCGGGATAAACAGGATTAGTACACAGTACAATTGGTACAGCAAGATACAATTAATTGTGCTATACGGTGTATGCTATACATTTTAATTCAGTTAATCAAATAAACCAGAATCATTAAGGATTCAATATACCTCTGACCCAGAGCTGAACACTACATAATGAAGGTAAAGAATGCAGCAGTCATTCCTGGTCTACTTTATGTAACTCTTACATATTAATGGTGTAAAAGTATTTTTCCCACATTAAAATGTCCTAACATTATATAAAAACCCCTACACATGGTATGAAAGGTCTGCAAAGACATTGTAACGTGAAAAATTGCTTGACCAGTGTCTGCTGCAGGCAGATTCATTGCGGGATCTGTAGACACCACACAAAATCAACACAAAAGTGGGCTTAGGCTTCAATATTCACTGGGTCTACTTCTTTCCAGGTGTTTCCATAAACACTTCTCCCCTCCAGGTTTGTCATGTTCATGGCAATGTTTACAATGGAATCTGTGAGGAAAACAGGACACCTCCACCACGAACTGGAGGGACAGATCCGGGAAGATTAGAATGGGTACAGACGTGAATCTATGTTTTAGTTTGGTGAATGCATCTTCAGCCTGCTTGTTCCAGAGAAAAGGGACTTTAGTGGAGGTTAGCATGGTGAAGGACGGTGACACTGACCTGTAATTTCTAACTGTAAGAGTTGGCAAACCCCAAACTATGTTGGAGAATTGCTGGAGGTCTCGTCTTGTGGTGGGTGTGGGCCAGTCTGTGATGGCAGTTAATTTAGACGGCTCCTTCTGTAGCCTGGAAGGGCCAATAATAAAACCAAGAAATGACGGAATTCACACTTCTTGTCTTTGACAAAGTTCATTTTCAAAGAGTTTTTGCAAGACCTGTCAGACGTGCAACTTGTGCTTCTCCAGAGAGCGAGAAAAGATTCAAATGTCATCCAGGTACATGAAACCAGAGATCATAAGTCAAGGTGATCAAACTTGGATCAGGAAACATACACCTGTAATCCGAGTAGCGATTGTCCTGGAGATTGAGGCAGAGCCGTGGTCAGGAAAGGGAAGCGAAAGATCAAAGTATATCGTCAGCGTAGAGAATAATCAAAAAAACTTATCCGGGGACAAAAAAGGGTTGACAGCATGAAAGAGCAAAAAACAACTTGGCATAGATGTAAATTATAGGTTATAAGCGTGCTATAATTCGGCAAGGGATAGTTGTTTGTGGGCGAGTTATATGCTGTAAAGTAAAAGTGAAGAATGAAATATGGAGCAGGTGTGAGGTGGCCGAAAGAAATCTGTGGAGTGGAATGTGGAGAGGAGTTGCAGGTGATCATGATTTGGCTCGAGCCGTGGGCATGATCTGACGTACTGTGATAAGTTAATATGGAGTCCAGTTTGTTATTGGTGGCTGAGATAGACTGTAGGAAAGTCCAGTCCTGAACTATTGAGCGACTGCAGTCACAAGTTCTCAGAGAACAGATTTCTGAATCAGCCAAGGCCAGAGCATTCCAAGCAGAGAAGACAGGGCATCCAAGTGACGACATCTCCAAGCAGAAGGGGAGCCCCAGGATGACTCTACTACATGTGTAGCTCGCCAGGAAGAGGAAGAGAGAGAGGGAGAGAGAAAAGAGAGAAGAGGAGAGGAGAAGATAAGGAGAGATAATAGTTAGGTATAGTCACCATCGCATAATATATGAGATTGATGTATATTTAGTGCAGAGTGCAAGCAGAGACTCTGGCAGGGCTAAATATGACAGCATAACTAAAAGGGAGAGCCAGAAGAAAACACAGACATGAGGGCTCCCTGAGATGTAAAATGACCAATTACTTCACCGTCAACAAACATGAATGATCAATGAGAGTGGGGAAGACAGCATCTAAACATACCAGTTCACCATAATACTGTATGTCCATGAGTCCCCCAAAGAAGGCATTCCAATAGTCCAACCTAGTGAAGTAATGTAGTGACAATATATTCCTTATCTTTGCAGTATATCTGAGATGAAAGAATGCTATCTTGGTAATATTATCTACATGAGCTTCAAATGAAAGAATGGAATCTATAATCATACATTTTAATGTTGCACTTGATAGAACAGAAAGGCCGTCTAAAGTTACAGCGTGATCAAATTACTTCTACCTGCATGTGGTCCTATGACTAGAACTTCTGGCTTATCAGGATTAAGCAAAAGGAAGATAATTGACATCCAGTCAATTAAACTAACCTACATGTTTTTGGCCTGTGGGAGGAAACTGGAGTAGCCGGAGGAAACCCACCAAGCAAGGGGAGAACATGCGAACTCCATGCACACAGAGACAGAAATCAAACCTGGCCGGTAATCAAACCCAGCCTAGAGCTGCAAGGCGACAGTGCTGACCACTACTCCACTGTGCCACCACGTAAAATAAGGTTTGATTGATAAGACACAAAGTTTATCTATTGAACCTGTGTATTGAATAAGTTCAGAACAGAGAAAAAGCCTTTCCGCCTCACCTGCTAATAAGTGCTCAGACTCTGAACACTGAGAAGCTAGGTAGTGCTATAATCAAGGTGAAGGAATGAACGTGTATAGTTACGTTAATGTTTTCCTAACATAAAAATTTTAATGTTTTTAAAAATTAAACATTGTTCTTTAATAAATAGAAAATTTACAGTGCCATGAAGAAGTGCCTCTCATTTTTTTGGCATATTTGTCAAACATAAATGATTAAGTGCATCAAACTCATTTTACTATTACACAAAGATAGCCCAAATAAATATAAAATGCAGTTTCCAAACCCTATGTGAAAAAGTAATTGCCCCTTATCTAAATCATGAATGAAGTGTAATTTTTGGAAAGCTGAGTTAAATTTCACTTGTCACACCCAGGCCTGATTGCTGCCAGACCTGTTGAATCAGGAACTCACATTAAAAGATCTCTAAAAAAAAAATTCAAGAATAGATAAAAGACAAAATAATTGACATGACATTACTACTGTACAAAAGCAAAACAACGACTCATCTGGGAGCTCATGAAAGGAACCCAGAACAACATTTAAAGAACTTCAGGCCTTACTTGCCTCAGTTAATGTCAGTGTTCATGATTCATTTATCTCCAAAACTTTTGGGCAAATATTCTGTTGACTGATGAGTCAAAAAACATTTTGGAAGGTGTGCATCCCATTACATCTGCCTTAAAACTAACACATCTCATAAAAATAACATCATACCAACATTTAAACATGGTGGTAGTGTGATGGTAGCAGTTTCAGGTGCTGGATGACTCAAGGAGAATGTCTGGCCATCAGTTTTTGACTTGAAACTCAAGCAGACTTATGTGATATAGCAGGACAACGATCCAAACGCACCAGCAAGTTCACCTCTGAATATGCAACAACAACAAAAAAAATCCAGGAAGGGGGCAAATACTTTTTCATGGCACTGTGGTTTAAAAAAAAAAAAAACTCTTCATCTTCAATAAACATGCTGTTTAAGTAAAATAATCAACTCCAGGTTGGGAACCGGAGCTGTGTTTCATCAGTTTCTAACCACATGCCATCAGATGTTTTATTCATTCCTCCAGAATAAAATTGAAGTGGATAAAATATGGGCGCTCATCGACCTCTCTGGAGTACTGCATCGGACCGAGGCTCTGAGTGATGATTGTGTTGTGAGGGAGGTGAATGAAATTTATTCAGAGAGAAGAGTTTGCTGACAAAAATTAGTGGACACACGAGAAAACCTCAAATCCACAATCTCAGAAAATTAGAATATTACATACAATCAATAAAACAAGGATTGTACATACAGTAGAGCAATATCGGACCTCTGAAAAGTTTAAGTATGCATATGTACTCAGTACTTGGTTTGGGCCCCTTCTGCAGCAATTACAATTTGCCAGTGTGGGCAGGTGCCAAGGAAGTCAGCATCCCAGTAAAGGTCATGTGTGACTTCTTACTTATGGAACACACAATATGAAACTGTTATTCATACAAATATGTAAGAACAGTGGTTCTTATCATCACTAGCTGGAGAAGATGTCCCTCCTGACGCGCCGCTGTTCTTAGGGATTTTCAGTAAAGGAACTCTCTTTCTCCAGCATGAGTGTAAGCATTCAGAACACAGTTGGAAAAGACATTGAGCTGTCATGGGTAATATGTCTCATTTATAGCCAGGGTGTTCAGGGAGGAGGAGGAGGAGGAGGAGGAGGATAGATTAGGTTCCAGGTGTTGATTTTGAGTAATCCAAAATTGAATTTTTATCTATAAAATGAGACTTGAGCTGCCTTAAGGATTGTTCAGGATGTGCTCAGTGCTGAGCTGGAAATGCTGTCAGCACATTGTTAGCTCTTCTGAGTCAATACCATGATCCGCGCTGTCGGAAGGTCTCTGCTGAGATCTTTGTTGAACATATGATTAGAAGCTGCACAGGATTTACAGTAAACCCACAAAATCAATGCAGGGATTATGTCTTAGTGTGAGCGTCCAAGAATCCAAAGTGTATATCAGTCAGTCATGCTGAGAGATGATGATGATGATGATGATGATGATGATGATGATGATGATAATGATATGTGATGTGCCTTGAGTTTACAATCAGATTATAAAGAAGAAAGAGATTTTTTTTAAATGCTGTGAATCTGTATTAATGACAGAGAGTAAGTATTTTATCTGTTAACTTTGGTATAAATACAAACCTGGGTAAAGTAACCAGGTTCAGTCACTACCTTATGCTTAGCTAATTGAGGATAAGTGAAATACATTATTATTACATTTTGACTAATTTGTTCAGCTGCCTATTATATAAAGAATAAACAGTTAATGTTAATCTTTAACAGGAAAATAATCACCACAAACAAAAAGTTTTTACAAGATGGTGCCACAACTGCTCCGACCACTTTTTGTTTGTTTTTGTCTTTTAAACTAACTTTCAGTAACTTAAAACGGGTAAAACATTTACCATTCAGTGTATTAGGTAGAATAGAGATACTCTTATTTCTATTGGTTTACAATGTACTCACAATTAAATTTTTTTTAACCCCAGATCCAAGTTGGCCGAGTGAGATCCTGAGGGAGAACAAAGGACGAGACAGCGTCAGGAATAGGCTGAGAGCCTGTGCACACCGCAGACCTCTGCCTAGCATCCTGCTCGCCAATGTCCAGTCACTGGAAAACAAGCTTGATGACCTTAGGGCCAGGGCCAGGGGCCAAGTTCCAGAGAGACATTCAGGACTGCAATCTTCTCTGCTTCACCGAGACATGGCTGAATGCCATCCAACTGGCCAAGTTCTTCTCAGTTCACCACATGATCAGGGCTCTAGAATCGGAGAAGGATTTGGAAGGTGGTGAAGGAGGTAAAGCAGAGCTACGGGAGGAAACTAGAGTCACAGCTCCAACAGAGTGAAGATAGGAGCCTGTGACAGGAACTAAGGACAATAATGGACATCTGGCAGATGAGCTAAACACCTTCTACGCTCGCTTTGAAGCTGCAGCCAGAATGCAAATAGCACTAACAAAGCTAACTATGCTGACAATGCTAGTGGAACTAGCTCACTCACCTGGACACTAAAAAGTCAAGTCAAGTCAAGTCAAGTCAATTTTATTTATATAGCGCTTTTAACAATTGACATTGTCTCAAAGCAGCTTCACAGAAATGAAAAGAAAATCAAAAGAAGACTTATGGAAATGTATATACTGTATGGGTAAGAAAAATGTGTCTAGATAATGAGATTGTCCCTGATGAGCCAAGGGTGACAGCGACAGTGACAAGGAAAAACTCCCTGAGATGRCAATAGGAAGAAACCTTGAGAGGAACCGGACTCAACAGGGAACCCATCCTCATCTGGGTGATAACAGAAATTGTATAACATCATGTGTGGTATGCAGCTGAAATTTCGATATAACAGAAGTTATTTAAATTAACACAAAGTCCAGTTCAGCTCAGGGATGAGTCAGCAGGTGCAGAGGGCAGATGGGGGTCTGGATCACTGGAAGCTCAGGAGCAGCATGTGTAGTTCCAAACCACTATGAAGAAGAATCCAGTTGGAGCAGGTCCTTCTCTGGATGCCTCAGGAACCACGCAGGGTCGGCCTCGGTCTACTGAAGCTGGCACAATCTCCAGATGCCTCGGGATGGGTGGAAAAATAAAGAGCAGGTGAAAAGAATTAGCGTGGTTGCCATTCAGGATAGATGTACTGGAGTATGAGGTAAAGAAATTAATTATGTGTACGCCAGATTAAAGAGATGCATCTTGAGTCTACTTTTAAATTGGGAAACTGTGTCTGAGCCCCGAACACTGTCAGGAAGGCTATTCCAAAGTCTTGGAGCTAAATATGAAAAAGCCCTACCTCCTTTTGTAGATTTTGATATTCTGGGAACTACCAGTAGTCCGGAGTTTTCTGATCTTAAGGAGCGTGGTGGATTGCAACATATCAGAAGACTGGTTAGGTATGTGGGAGCGAGACCGTTTAGAGCCTTGTACGTAAGTAATGCTATTTTGTAATTAATTCTAAACTGAACAGGTAGCCAGTGCAGGGATGATAATATTGGGGTTATATGATCATATTTTCTGGATCTAGTGAGAACCCTGGCGGCTGCATTTTGGACTAACTGTAGCTTGTTAATTGAGGATGCAGAACAGCCACCCAGTAAAATGCATTACAGTAGTCCAGTCTGGAGGTCATGAATGCATGAACCAGCTTTTCGGCATCAGATACAGATAAAATGTTCCTAAGCTTGGCAATATTTCTAAGGTGGAAAAAGGCTGTTTTTGTGATATTGGAAATATGATTTTCAAAGGATAAGTTACAGTCTAATATCACACCCAGGTCTTTCACTGTCGAGCTGGTGGTAACAGTACATCCTTCTAAACGCAGGCTGAATTGTGAGAGCTGGTGTGTACTGGTTTTTGGGCCAATAAGTAATATCTCTGTCTTATCTGAATTTAGTAAAAGAAAATTATCGGTCATCCAATCTTTTATATCTTGAATACACTCAGTTAGTCTAGACAATTTGGGTATTTCGTCTGGTTTTGTGGAGATGTATAACTGAGTATCAACAGCATAACAATGGAAACTAATCCCATGTCTTCTAATGATGTTACCCAAGGGAAGCATGTATATTGAGAACAGCAGAGGTCCTAAAACCGACCCTTGTGGCACCCCATATTTCACTGGCATTACACCAGACTGTTCTCCATTCAGATCTACAAAATGGTATCGATCAGACAAGTAGGATCTAAACCATTTTAACGCCTGTCCCTGAATACCAATGTGATTTTGTAAGCGATCTATGAGAATATCATGATCTATAGTGTCGAATGCAGCACTAAGATCAAGTAAGACAAAAATTTAGATGCGGCCTTGGTCCGAAGCTAAAAACAAGTCATTTGCAATTTTAATTAGTGCAGTTTCTGTACTATGATGGGGCCTGAAACCTGACTGAAATTCTTTGAGGATATTGTTTTCCTGCAAGAATGTGCATATTTGGGCTGCTACTATCTTTTCTAATATCTTTGATATAAACGGAAGGTTTGAAATTGGTCTGTAATTTGTTATATCATTTGGGTCTAAATTATATTTTTTAAGAAGAGGCTTAATAACTGCCAACTTGAAAGGTTCAGGGACATGATCTAGATATAATGAAGAGTTGATAATGTTTAGAAGGGGCACTCCAGCTACATTTATCACTTCTTTTAAAAGTCTAGTTGGGATTGGTTCCAACAAGCATGTTGTTGATTTAGCCGAGGTGATAAGTTTATACATCTCTTCCTGTCCTACACCTGTAAAGCACTGAACATTTAATTGTGAAGCTTTAGACTGGACTGGATCATGAGATGWTGTTAGMGGTTGAATTTCCATTATTTTCTTCMTKATACTATCAATCTTTTCATTGAAGAAGTTCATGAAGTCATGAAGGTGAAGGAAACCTGGGTGGGCTGCGTCCGTGGTGCGTTGGACCTGATCAGAGAAACACGCGGAGTAGAGGTTGTGGAAGGATGTGTGTCATGCCGAGAATTTACCTGGGACAGGTGAGCGTTGGTCCGTGAYGATTCCAGCGCGGCTTTCCGCTGTCGTAGCTGGGCCAGCTTCACCTGTAGGTCGCGGATCTGCTTCTCCAAGGCCTCTATCTCCAAATCCGCCGAGTGAAGCTCCAGTGTGTCCTTACCTTGGTGGGTGGGAGGGTCTTGATTACATATAATAAATACAATATTACATACATATATTAGATTACTGTGCAATATTTACAAATGCTCTTGTATTAACTTGGTGTGCAAATTGGTACTTACTGTTTCAGGACTCTTTATATTTTATTCTTTTTTTTTTTTACTTTTACTTTCTACTTAATAACAAGGGTGAGCAACTGTAACCAAGAATAAGCAATTTCCCTCCGGGATTAATAAAATTCTTTGAATCTTGAATCTTGAAAATTTATTCCTAAAAAGAGTGTTATGTATCATGCATAATGAAAAGTAAAATAGAAAACAACTTGTTTCATTTTGTTTTTCAGTTTGTTTTTCTGGGTTTAGAGTCGATTGAATGGTTTTCACCTTGTTGTCTATCTGTTCCCTTTCAAAAGCTACACTCAATGCTGCGTGAAAACGCTATGGGAACATCTCTTTGTTGCCGGTTGTGAAGCTTGTGCATGTCAAAACCCGCCGAATACCTTCGGCTTATAACCTGTGCCAGGCATGACGTCACCGAATAAGGTGCACCTGCAGGTTATAAATAGGAG
>QMIH01001926.1:14164-29419 GCA_003987875.1 Clarias batrachus
AGCAGCCTCTCCGTGACCCCGATGACCTCCGCCAGGGAGAGACACGACACGTCTTCACTCAGGTCCTCCTCCAGGAGACGGCTCATGTGTCCGGGCTTCAGGAGCTCCTCGGCCACCTCGGAGTCGCTCTCTGGAACGGACGCAGACGCGGTTTGTTTTAGGTCAGTTAATAAATTACACAACGGACTACMCAAATAAAACATTCATTCAATTAAAGAAAATCCTGGCTGGGGAGCCTGGAGACCTTGGACGCGAAGCAGGGTAACCTCTGGACAGGGTGTCAATTCATTGCACTACGGGGSAATCAGCCTAATCTGCATCCTGTTGCACTGTATGAGGAATTGAACCCAGACCCAGAAGGTGCGATGCGACGGTGCTGACCGCGTACTTTTATTGTACATCGYTTTATATTTAAAACAGGAAGCCTGCATGTGGTTCGGTTTCGACTGCGCACCTTTCCTGCTCTCCTCCGGACGCTCTTCCTCTCTCTCCCGCTCCCTCCTCTTCACCAGACTCTGCACGGCACAAAGAACCGTACTGATGGTTCCCTCYACCTGCTCCGAGATCTCGGCCCGGAACGACGTCGAAGAACCTGCGAGAGGGGGGAAAAAAGAAAGTTGTAGTAGAGCGCTATCCTGATATCCTGATGAAGTTCACTTAAATGTAAGTTCTTCGTGTCCTCACGTTTGGACGATGTCCTGAGCGGTGGCAGTTGTGATTTCCAGGCGGTGAACTCCGTGACGCACGTGTCCACCTCCACCGTGACGGCGTGCAGGCCCCGAGTCAGACACGACTGCGACTGCGGCGCGTCGACGTCAAACAGGCGCTCGAGAGACGCCGCCCGGGTCGCCAGCGCCCCCAGACCCTGCATGCACGAGCAGCACTCCTCCAGGTGCCTCCTGGGAAAATAATAACCAGCACTCTGAGCTTTTCTTCCGATACATCAGTTTGTACGGCGACGTTTAAAGTGACTAACCGGAGTCTGACCTGGTTTGGACGGCACTGAAGGTGGATTCCTGCCCCAGGGCGTTAAGTCTGTCCTTCAGCTGYRCGCTCTCGCTCTGCAAAGCCTCGACGCTCTCCATGGCCTCCGTCCAGCTCGCCTCGCCACGCCTCATCAGACACGCCCGAGGTTGGAGGTGAGCCGGCAGGGGTGTAGAGTGGCTCAGGGTGGCCTCGCCCTCCCCGGACGACGCCTCGGGACAGCACCGCAGCACCCAGGAGAACTGCTGCAGGGTCACGAAACATCGCTGCGCCAGCATCCTCGCCTTCGTCACCCAGCCGCTCAGGGCGCTCTGAGGCGGGAGACAGCGCCCCTCGTCCTCTCCCGAAGCGATCTGAGACCGGACGTCCTGTACGCCGTCAATCAATCTCCTGCAGGAGGAATAAAATTAATGCACAACTGAACTGGGAGGTCAGACGACATGGTTAGGATCGAGAGATATCTGATCTGATGAGCGGCGCGACCTGAGATCCGTGAAGTGTTTGTTTATCTTTGCGAGTCGCCGCCGTTGCCTGAGCAGGAGTTTGAACAGGTGAGAGGAGAACCCCCGGCACCGCTCCACGTTCCCCAAACCCAGCTCCTACAAGGTTGAAAAAAAAAAACATACCGTTATTTAATTAACACCATCAGTGAACAAAAGACAAACTATTGGCGCCCTGTAGAATTAGAAATAAGTGATGTAACGGCCGTGCTGCGTTACTGCAATATTGAGCGCACTCTGTATGTATGCGGAAATAAATATACATTTTCCTCACAAATATAAAATGAATAAAAAATTTTTTTAAAAGTTGGAGAAGATAAAATCTCTGCAAACCTTCACGGCTGCCTGCATTGCCGCCTGCATGGCGTTACGTCTCGCCCAGGAGCGGTAGAAATATTTCTGACAGCCGTCCCATGCGCTGATCATCTGAGCAAACAACCTAGAGAAGAGGAGGAGGGGCGAGGGGGCGGGGACAAAACTTTTATGCATTTTTTTTTCAAGTAAATAGAGAAAGTTGGAACAGACAATCGTGTTGTATTTTGCAAATGTGGTCAAATCCGATGCCGCCGTTGCTCCGCCGCCTAACCAACATGAGCCGTGTTGCCACGCCCTCCTCACACTGGTCACCCTACGCTGAGTCAAACACCCTTCAAGACTGCAGTCTCAGTTCGTCTGTCTCCTGATCTAACCCGATTTTCCCACAATGTAATAATGAAAGAGCACTTGTTTTCCTTTAAACCGTCATCTCTGTCTGTGTCCCTCAGTGCTTAGTTCATACTGGACAGGACAATGCAGGTCATGCACTYGCTCATGGTGTTGAACTTCTACAGTCAGAATTTCTCCCCATTGTGCTTGTCGCATTTATTTTCATTAACTTTTAGATTTCATCATTTTCGCTGTCTTCATTTCTTCATCAGAAGTCAGCCGATGGTTGACTTTTTTTTTTTCTTTCCTTTTTCTCGGTAGGTGATTGAGGACGTTTCCTTTCTGTACTCTGCCATTGAGCCTCAGACTCGTAGTGGTGAATCCGTGTCTCGTCTTTAAGAAACTTTCACCTTCCTTAGGGTATCACTCCAAACTGGGTTTGCAGATRTCCAAATGCTCCTGTTTATGCTCTTTTCGGCCACAAAAAAACAAAAACACAAATCACAAGTGAGGCGTCCATTTTTGTTCGTGGTTACTAAGTAACCGATGTAACGCATTCACGCCCGCACAGCGGAGACTGAAGAGACGGCAGCCTCGAAAGCAAAGCATTCA
This sequence comes from Clarias batrachus, assembly GCA_003987875.1. NCBI lineage: Eukaryota > Metazoa > Chordata > Actinopteri > Siluriformes > Clariidae > Clarias > Clarias batrachus. The sequence continues at coordinate 16,906 of QMIH01001926.1, forward strand.
ATCTAACTGGAGTGCGGATCATTTTTGAGTGTGTGTGTGTGTGTGTGTGTGTGTGCAAAGCATGCAAGAGTGAGAACGTACATGTTGTCTGTGTGTTCCTGTGTTCTTAGTGCAGCAAGTGTCGTTCCCATCTCCACAGGCTGCAAAAACAGCGGCTCTTCTGGATCCGCAGTGCGACCCCACGTCAGGCCCTTACGATACGACAGACCTGAAAAACATCAAGAAAAAAATCCAAATTATTGATTTATTAGTGTAATCGTGCTCCAACACAGATTTGTCTGAATCTGAGAGATAATACAGACATTAATAACACTGACAATTAACAATTCTTGCAGCCTGTTAACCGTAAGCATCGGTTGCTAGGCAACAGAACGTTTGAAATCAGGAAACCTCTTGATCGAGCGAGTTATCGCCGCACTGACCGATCTGCGCCAGCATCTTGAAGAGGTCGGCCAAAGCGCGCTGTTTCTGCAGCAGGATCTGTTTGGCTTCCGCTTTCTGCCGCTCCTGCTCCAGAGACCGGTCCACMGTCAAACTCTGCAGCGCCTGAACGTTGGCGATGATCTCCGCTAGGAACGCACAAAGCAGAAAGACAGCATGAAGTGGTGCGACGTGATGACCTTTTTTATCACGGATTACAGTATATAAACGACTTGGGTTTTATTTGTCGTTACCCGTGAACTGGTCGAGATCCTCCGACAGCTCGGGCACGCGAGTCTTTTTCACCAGCTGCAYGCACATCTTCCTCATTTTCTTGGTCAGCGAAGGCAGACGTGCCCGCAGAGATGAGGGGTCTGTGCCAGCCCGGGCCTCGTCAGGACCGTCGCTCTGGGGAAAAAAAAAAAGTTATACATATTGTAAAGAATTTTTTAAAAAAGTCATTCTTTTTGAGTATGCTGAAATATATATAGTCTGCGTCACACCTGTAGATCTCTGCCCCGCCCCGGGAGGGCGCTCTTGAGTGCACAGTGGAGCTGGTGCAGTGGTGTGTCCTCCGGTTGAACGTCCACGCTGTCCAGGTTGTCCGTGCCGCCGCTTTTCTGCTCCACCAGCCAGGGAGCGCACGGCTCGGCCAGGACCGCCTCGAACTTCCTCACGAACTTGAACAAAGTCCTAAGAGTCGCGTCACACAAACAAGAGTGTTTATTTTTGGATTTCTTTCGCACATTTATACTTGGAGACGTCTGCAACGTCTGAACTGTCTGCGTCCCTGACCTGTGTGTTTTCTCCACGGACTGTTTGATAGCCCAGAAACTGACATCGTTCCACTTGGAGATCTTCACAAAGTCCTACCATGAGAAACAAATCCATTAGGATTGAAGTCAAATTGAAATATTTTAAAGTAAAAGCACTGTGTTTTTGTACTGGCAGACACTCGGCACTTGCCTTGAGCTCTTTTTCGATGGGCGCCCTCAGCTGTGTGACTCTGACCTGGACGCTGTCAGAGAACTGAGAGTAGTACTTGTGTAGGTTCCACAGCAAACTACACAGCGAGGCTGAAAAACGCACAGAGAGAGATTATAAAATAAAATATACAGTATTGAAACTCGTGCATCTCAGCTAAGTTTTTTTTTATATTTCAATCTTACTTTATTGCATAATTTATTCCTTATTGATCATTTTTTTTGTTTGTTTTCTAAGGTCTCGGTCCGGTCGTATAAGCATGTCACTGCATATCGTGCTATGTATGACTGTGTACGTGACTAATAAAATTAGAATTTCAATATTGTTCGTCTTTTTGTTTCAGTACTGTATTTTGCCGCATTACTGTAAAAAAACGAAAAGAAAAAAAGAAAGAAACACTAGGAGACAATGTGGCGCCTCTCACCGCGTCCTTCCTGCTCGGGAGCCAAGAGCACRTGGCAGTGGAAAGCGAGCAGCATGGCCAGGCGTGTGTGGAATTCTCCCAGTGTGGATCCCTCCATGAAGGCCTGCAGTGTGGAGGAAACCGATGGAAGGGGCAACTCCGCGACATCTAAGGACAAAATGAGAAAACGGGACAGATGCAGGTCGGAGAGACACCGATAAACCTATCAGCAAAGAATTCTGAACGGATACGACGGACGCTCTTACCGGGTTTTACGTCGGCCCTTTTGTCCTGCAGGTGTCTCTCGATCAGCTGGTAGAYGGAGAACCAGTGCTTGTTGGACTTCTCCGCATGCCGTCTCTGAGCGTTATCTAGGCTGCTCGACCAGCAACTGCAAACAAAAAAAAATATATATTTATATTGATTTTTTTTTCTTCTTTTCCCAGCTCAGACTTTTTGGCTCAGACATACGGAAGCAGTATTTCAGTTCAAGCTCTATGCATTTAAATTAATTTAAATAAGTAAATAAACAAAACACCCGTAGTGGAATGTCTTCTACGTACTTAAGCTCSAGTTTCCTCCACTGGATGATGAGCTGTGTGATCGTCTCCAGCTCGCTCCTCAGAGACACGGAGCGACTGGCGTGATTCTCCCAGTCCTGCACAAAAAAATAATAATAATAAAAAAAAAAAATACCAATACATTCATAAAAAAAGGTTATTAGATGATGATGATGTGCATCATGCCGTGTCTCGTATCTCGTATCGTCCCAATCAAAAGTTTGGACACACCTTTTAATTTGTTTGGTGATTTTTCTACATTCTACAAGAACACTGAGGATTTCAAATCTACGAAATAACACATACGSACGAACAAAACCTCACCTGTGATTTGCTGAGCAGGATCTCCAGCCCGTTAAGAAACTTGGCYAGTGGGCTGGACAGACTGAACGCCAGTATCCTCTCAATCACCACAGCGATCTGAGAATCACATAAAAACAAAGCATTRCAAGCAACCACACACACCAGAACATCCTGTAAACTTCTCTACACATCTCCTGCTCTCACCTGCACCAGCGCCGGGTGATCGGGCCAGTCGTCTAGACGCCGGCGGACGGCGTGGGCCAGCTGCTCGACGGCGGGGAGACACAGCCGGGCCTGGCACATGTTGGGCTCTTGGTAGAAGTCGTACGGTCCTTCGCTCTGGATGAGGAGACCCGTCGGACCGCCGGAGCCCCGGACCGTGTTCTGTAGCACAGAGCCAAGCAGCAGCTGAGAGCCCGTCAGCTCAGGGTCCATTTCACAGTCTGTAGAGGGAGAGAGAGAGAGGTGTGTCAAACATGACCTTGATTACAGAGAGAAAGTTTGTGGATTATAAAGTCTCAAACTGTGCGTTACCCAGGAGATGATAGAAACGTGCGATTAGAGGTGCGGTGATCTGATAAGAYGTGACCAATGTGCTGAGGTGCTCTTTGGTCCGGTTGACCGGCGGATTYGACCGGTACCACAGCGACCGAGCGAAGGCCAGGCACAGCTTCTGATGCACCTGAACGATGGTGTTCTGGCAACTGGACGCTTGTAAGACGCTGTTGTCACAGGTCTCTGTCTCTCCGTCACATTCTTCATCGTCCTCGATAATGATTGGCTGATCCAGACTGGGTTCAGTGGTTATATCTGCAAAATCCTGAAAGGGGAGTAAAAGAATAAATAAATAAAAWATAAAAGTCTTGGTGCATTTGTTGAAAAAAATAAATATTTCGTAGACACAAGACTACAAAAGTAAAAAAAAAAAAACATGCTTGGGCTACATTAATGTAGTGTTGGCTGTAATATCTAGGGAAATCGAGGGCGCGCTTACTTTGTGATATGTCGGGAAGCAGCGCCTGAAATCGCGCTCCTCCTGCTGGTCCTCACTCAGGCCTCCTCCGTGTACTTTGGAGCGGCTGCGGTACAAACTGGCCTCCATCTGCTCTTTCTCCCTCGCTCTCCTCTCCTGCTCATCCCACTCGTTCACCAAAGCCTGAACACACACACATACACACACACACACACCGAAATGTAAGCGCTCTGAAACAAACAAAATAAATAAAATAAATATTTGCAGAAATTTTATTTACAGTGGAACCTTGGATTGCAAGTAATTTGATCTGCAACAAAAAATGTAAATAAATTTAACTTGATAAACGAGTGAGGTCTTGATATACGTGTAAGCTTTGTCTGCAGATAGTCACATGATCAGAACTGAGCCAATGGATCTTCTCTCCCTCTCTCTCTCTCTCACCCTGTGGGATTGTGGGTAATCGTCTCCCATGCTCGGTCTCAGTATATTTTGTATTAAATCATGTTTATATGAATATTTTGGGTTATGGAACGAAATCATCAGAGTTTTCATTTTATCTTATGGGGGAAATTCACTTTGATATACAAGCATGCTTCTGGAACGAATCCAAGGTTCAACTGTCATCACTTTTTATTCTGCATCAGCTTCAACCCTCACCTGGCAGACGTGTCKGAGGAGATTCTGCGSCTCGGTCCCGAGCTCTCCCGCATTCATGGCGTGACTCTGCAGACACAACAGAGCGCTGAGCAGCAACATGACAGGCTTTGGGACCACGCGTTGCACCTCGGCGTCGGGAAGCAGCTTTTCCAATCCTCTGAGAGTGTCCATGCATGTCCGAGAGCACARGTACTGGGCGCGCTCTAGGTCGGAGGTCAACGGTGGTGCGGGAAAAGCCAGYAGCATCGAAACGAGGCGCGGGAGACCCGGGAGCGCGGTCAGTGCGGACGMCACCTGCGAGGCCAGCAGACGCATACCATGCTGTAGCTGCAGAATAGCCGAGCGCAAGGGCACCACRACATCCGGGTASAGAGGGTACTCGTCGACCAGGCGCTGGGCGAAGCGCTGCTGAGACGCCTGCCACACRGCCTCCTCYTTCAACAGGCCCTGAACGCCTGTACGGGATTTGGGGCCGGAGCCCTGCAGGGCCTTGACAAGGTGCGACAGGAGGTCGCCGACCGCYGCTGGCTGGCCGATGCTGCATAGGTAGTGCTGGAGCTCCTGGTACAGGCGTCCGTACTGCGGCTCGGCGGGACGACATGCCTGTTTACGCCCAAGCTCGAAGATCTGTTCTTTCACCTGCTGCATGCGAATCCACAGGTACCTGCCACATAGAGCGCCGTCACTTCCTCGCTTTCTAGTGTTTAGTTTAGACACGACACATTTTTACAAAAACCGTAGACTTGCCTGATTCGGGGGTGTTGGAAAGCATCGGTGGTGCTGCTTTCTTCAAGCTGCACCCCTGTGAGCAGCTGAGAGGACAGACTCCGCCCATCCCATTCATCTTGAAGTAAAGCAAGCTGAAAAAACCAACAAACCAAAAAAACAAACAAAAAAAAAAAACTTACATTCATATAGAACGTATAAACACTATATATTTTTGAAAAGTCCGCCGCCCCACCTCGTCTTGTGCGTATTTGAGTTTGTACGCCCTCTTCACTGCCGGGTCAAATATCGTCTGCGGAACCCAGACTTGGATCTGCAGAAGGCCCATGTTTACCCAGAACACYCCGGACCGCGCCAGCTGGACCGAGTCACACGCACGGTTACCGGAGAACTGATTTAGGCAATTCACCAAGGTCTCCAGGAAGCCTTCCGGGAGAAGATTCTCAGACAGGCCATTTTTCAGGGCAATCTGAATGTCGTGCGCGGCCCTGGCGGGGTTGTCGCCTTCRACGAGAGCGTTGCAGGATTCCGCGTAGCTTTCCTGAAACCCTGGAGACAGGAGGTCCGAGAGCGCGTGCAGCTGCCGGCACAACACCAGACCCTGCAGCCTGCGGTCTGTTAATCTAGAGGGATAGAATAAAAACACATTTTTCAYCCCTCAAATGACATTTAAACAAATATAGGTAGTCCCTGACTTATGAGCATATTCTTAAGTCCGGTGTGTCCTTAAGTCCAACAAACACGCATGAATATACAATGTAAAGCGTACCAATCCACTTGATTTACTCTGTCCCCTTTCCCAACACTGCCATCATGTGGCCAAACACCGAATCTCATTCATGAAATGGAACAGTGTTCCTCTGCACCTTTAAATTGCGAGGGGAATCCTAGACGCCATTACGTCTCAGAGCTCATTTCTCCCGAATGTCCGTAGAACCGCAGTCCGTTCGTATCTTCGGAAAATCGTAACTCGAATATTTCTAAGTCAAGGACTACCTCTACTTATGTTTGAAACTTAGTAGTGTGTGGATATGCACGCGCGCACGCACRCACGCACACACGTATCTACCTGAAATCAGCAAGTTCAGTCATGGCCAGGTTGTCCCACAGCACGGCACTGAGGTCCTGGAGTTGCCCGATCCTCTCTCTCCACTCGCCCAGCGTCACCCGTGATGAGGTCAGGAAGGAAGTTCCTGAYGGGTCCCAGCGACCGCCTGCTTCACTGCCGCTCAAAACTCCCAGCACGCACCGCGACCACACAGCTCGACTCAGCATCCCCGGACCCTGCGCAAAAATAAACAAATAAATAAATAAATAAATAAATAAAGGATTACGCTACAACTATAGTCATGCTTCTAAGGCTTCTTGAAATCACTTCATCTCAGTCACGCACCGTATCAGATGGCCCGAGCAGCGATCGGAAGTGCTTCGTCGTCTCCTCTTCTTCGTCGTCGTCTTCGCTCAGAGGGCTCCATTTCAGCCAGCRTTCGGGGTCCGAGGTCACGCTGCCACTCCAAAGCGCCGCCAGAGTCTCAGAAAGCATCTCACACCACACTAATGGCAGCTCATCTAGAGGCTGGAGACCGTATTAAATGTTAAGGTTAAGTTACATGTGAGGACGGAATTGGTGTAAATTACACRGAAGTGATTTACACGCACTCGTTCTGTCCTGTGGAGGAACCAGAGCGGCTGGAGCAGACGGACGCTCGTCGGGGTGGATTGTATGCAGAAGCGCAGGTGGTTGGATAGGGATCCTCTGAGGTCTTCATCCTCATGTTTGCTTCCTCTGTGGAACAAAAAGTGGAGCAAAACCAGGTCAGGAACGCACAATGAAATAAAACTACAGCCTGGATTTGCACGTAGTCTGGATCTGCATAAGAAGCTAAACTACTTCCATGAGTGAAGTAGACGTAGAACTGCGATCTGTGTGCATCTGCAGAAATGCGTAACTCGAATGTTCGGGGACTACCTGTAGTGATCTTATATAATAATTCCAGGTGCAACGTTATTGCCTAGTTCAACCCTCATGTACCTGTGTATCGACTGTTGCAGCAGATCCGCTGTCACTTTCATCTGGTTGAGGATGGCGAGTTTCTCCAGGACAGGCCAAAGCTGAGCCCTGCGAGCCAGTCGAAGTACCAGCTCGCGATCTGGACCTGCAGCGTCTCCCGTCTCGTCTTCGTTCTCGGGTTCGGACAGTGTATCCAGCAGGCCACAGGAGGCCATRTGTCCCTGCAGCTGCTCCACGCTGAGACGTAATCTGTCCAGCGCACCTGAAACATCCAGCGCTCGTTTAGAAACGCGGACTCTGAGACGAGTAACTGAGTCGAGTTACAATGCAGCCTTACCGGTGCTCTGCGGCTCGAGGAGAAGGTTAGCCTGCAGGACCAGACCCCACGCTTCCAGCAGGGCTTCTTTGCAGTCGGTCCTCATGGCGACGCCCCGGAGGCGGGTCACTTCCTGTTTCCACAGCGACGCCGTTCTGTCGTTCAGACGCAAGTCCCTGACGTCGAGAGCCTTGCTGAAGAGGTGGAGCTGAGCGGAGCTTTCGATCACACCCTCCGACTGCATGGAGAAATGGATGACACATTCACATTTCGTTTGTTCGCAAACTGTCAGCGTCAAAAGTTATACCGGCGTTACGTTTACCTTAAATGGAAGAGGCTTTCCAAGGGTTTTTTGAATGTTCTTCAGCGCCAGAGCGACAGACACCGAGCTTGAGAGTGTGTTCTGGATCGCTGAGGAGATGGTGTGCAGCTCCTGCTGTCCTCTGCCAAAACACAAACGTAAATATTTTTTTTATTTTCATAATTTTTGTTAAAAAAACTTCCACATAATAGAGGGCGTTTACGAATGCTTACTCGTAGTCTCCGTCTCCCATCAGGAGCTGCGGCAGGCGTAGCACGAGGTGCTTGTGAACCCACTGCCAGTGCAGGGAGAGCACACACACTCCGCGGGCATCCGCAGGCACGGAGTTGCACACGTCCCAGAAATGGTCTCGCCACCGGAGCAGCTGCAGGATCTTCACAAAACATAAAACAAGCAAGAGTTTTAAAATCAACTCAAACACACATCAACGCAAGAGACAAGAGGAAAGAGCTGCTGACCTCGAACATGAGGTGGTCCGAGATGTTCGGCTGATCCGACTGCACGGCCTGCAGCACGAAGGAGTCCCACAGGTCGAAGAAAGAGCGCAGGTGAACCAGGACCGGATGCGGCAGCTGCGCGATATCTACCGTTCCTTTAAAATAAAAGGGTGGTCCTTAATGTAACCCGTAGTAAAGGCTGTATAGAATAAATCTGAGTAACATCTAAGTCTTAACCCATAGGATTTAATATGATTTTATGAGCAGTCATGTTGGAACTGGTGTCGGGTCGTTTTTCAGGAGTCGGGCTCGGTCCCTTCGTTCCAGTGAAAGGAACGAACTCTTAATGCTTCAGCACACCGAGACATTTTGGACAATTCCATGCTCCCAACATTGTGAGGACAGTTTGGGAACGTCCCCTCATGACTGCGCACCAGTGCACAAAGCAAGGTCCATAAAAGACGTCTAAAGAAACGAGCGAGGTTACTATAGAAGAACTTGACTGGCCTGGACCTCAACCCGATTGAACGCCTTTGGGATGAATTAGAGCGGAGACTACGAGCTGGGCCATCTCAGTGTCTGACCTCACAAATGCGCTTCTGGAAGAACAGTACAGTAAATCTCGTGGAAAGCCTTACCAGAACGGTAAAAGCTGTTATAGCTGCAAAGGCAGCGGGACCAACGTCATATTAAACCCTATGGATTAAGAATTGGATGTTACTCAAGTTCATATGCATGTGACGGCAGGCGAGCGAATACTTTTGAAAAGTTTTGTTGCTTACTCGACTAGGCTTGAAACCCAGATTTTCCGGGAATTCACTTTGTGACTTGGATTTTCATTGTACTATATCAGTTTATTATTATTTGACTTTCGAGATTGTTTGTGATTTTTTTTTTGTTGTTGAGAGAAATAAARCTACTGTAGCTTACTGCACTAAAGTCCCGGTTTGACTTGAACGCCCCTGGTATATACATAATCTTTCTGATATCTATCAGAATCTTGCTTTAATATTTGAATTTGTACCAATACCTTTAGAAAAGGCAGTGGCCAGTCTCAGTGCACTGTTACTAGGTGATGCATTTCCTGTGCTGCTACATACAGCTGCTCTCTCCTCGCGGTCCATCAGTATGATGATTCTGGGAAAAAAAAAAGAGAAAGAATAACATATATACTATGAGACACGTCTAGCRATTTAAACCCATTAACTCAATACCGGAGCTTGAATCGAACCTATTGGCGACGGCATACAGCGCCTCCATAAACTCCATACAACGTTCCTCATCCTCGAAGTTACAGGTGTTAGCCAAAATGTCCAGGTACTGTTTGTTCCAGCGCATGTCTACCAGGATCCGGTAGTCATCTGAAGACAGGAATAAGGAATCATCAATAATCAGCGCTAACTTAYGGTTTATTCACATTATGCTTTAATGTGTATTGAGCCTTTCATACCCGTGCTGTGGGGTTGGAGATGCTCAGTCAGGTATTTGCCCTTGCCCACCAGCTTGCTGTTGAAGACGGCTTTGAGAGCCTGATTTTCTGCCTCAAGCTGGATCARTGCTGCTTCTGAAAAACGTCCAATCACAAAACGTCCTTTTTTGCAGGGAAACTCATGCAGATAATACAGGTAGTCCTCAACTTACGAACGAGTTCCGTTCTGGGAGAATGTTTGCAAGTCCGATTTGTTCTTAAGTCCGACAGAGCGTTATACAACTTTGATATGAATATACAATATAAAGCATATGCCAATCCCTTTCCCCACATGTGGTCAAAAACCGTAATCGCGCCCAAGGAAATTWATCTCGCATAGATCAAACGCAACAGTGTTGTCTCTGCACCTTTTAAATCGCGATAGGAATCCTGGACACCATTTTGTTTCAGCGCCGTTTTCTACTGTATTGAACTCTGAATCTGAATCCGAAATTAGGATTATTCACCTCATCTGACTTTAGACATACTTGCACGCTGAAAATATTGTATATACTGTAACTGTAAATGTTGGTAACTGGTGCACTGCAGTGTCTATTTTTGTTACAATGCACATGAGCTACTTCTGTGATTGGACCGGAAGTAGAACCGCGATCCATTTGTATCAGCGGAAACTCATAACTCCAATGTTTTTAACTCCTCTATTTAACAGTTTTGCAGTTCTTCCTAGGTAAAATTGTACAATTATCCCAGGTATAAAAACTACTAACTGCCCCTTCAAAAGTTTAGGTGTTACACTTTAATAAACAACAACTTCGGAGTTCCGTGCTGCGGTTGGCGTGTCGCCGTACCTGGGACGTGTTTGTAGGTTTTCGCGAGGTGCGAGAGCCAGCTGGTACGCAGCACCCAGTCACTGTGGGAYGCTCTCTCGGTYAGGATCCGCACCGCCGTCGGAAGGAGCTGCTGGGCGTTACTGATCCCGTCACAMGCCCTGCTTTCTGGAGAGAACTGCAGGGTTTCCAGCGYCGCGCCGCTCTGCATCGCCCTCTGGAGGTCGGTCAGGCTCAGCGGTCGACTCCTGTGTGGACACGTAGGTTAGAGGTAGGTGTTTACTCACATGGCGATGATATCGTTAAATACATGTATACCGTCATGTATGTACTGTATGTGCGAGTCAGACCTTTTGCTGTGCARACTAAGCGTGTTCAGACAGTAGAGCAGAACCTGGCCGTCCCTCTGGACACTGGAAAAGCACGAGTCTTCTGTGGACTGCAAGGCAGAAGGGACGCGATCCGGCCACACGCCGGCGCACAACAGCCCACTGCCCCATTCTTCCGAGTCCAACACCGCCAACTGCCTTTCTATCAGCTCCTGAGCCAGCTGGGGAAAGAAGACACGGGAGAAAGGAGCGACTATGAGACCTGATGTCACATCTAAAATGCCTAATAAAATGCGTGAGTGGCGTACCTTCTGGTTGGAGGTGGTGCGCTGACAGAGGGCGTACGCTTCCCCACAYGCCTGCAGCAGCGCGCTGGGCAGATCCACACCTCTCTGCAGCTGACTGGACAGCAGCGCGGCCGCATGCAGAAGAGACGACACTGAGGACGCCGGCGAGTCTGAGACAACAAACGCGACAAGCTCTTTTAGGAATTTTGATACCAGTTATTTCTCTGCGCGCGCTCGGCACGCGCTATTTTGAAAAACGCTCACCCCAGATAGCCGCCTTGATCTCTGAATGGACGGTCGTCAGCAGGTCRCACACGCAGTCGCCGGTCACTCCTAGAGTGTGTAAGATGGTCTTCAGGTCCAGAGAGTCCCAACACACTCCCTCGTTCTCTCCYGGGATGTAGATCTCCACACCACGGTTCCTCATWGCTCGGGAGATCTCTCCATGCGCAGGGTCCATGGTGAGAAACAGTCTGGAGGAACATAAAGCAAACGAAGCAGACGTTAGGTAGTGACGTCAATCAAGTTACATCTGGACTGAAGGTGTGAGATTGTGGTGTATTAAGTAGATTTCAACTGCACACTCATAAGCRCATRTACAGCGCCATCTAATGAATTTTGAGGTGAACTATTMATTTTTTTCAAATTAAATTTTTTGACATAARAAMRWTTTCCATTAAAATTTCAAAGTAGCATATATTGTCTTCCAGTGGGCTGATTGTGGTGAAACAAATCCTGTATGTTACCTCAGGCTCGGCTAGATAACACTGAAAAACCCATTCAAATTTGTTCAKTAGTTTTTATGTGATGCACAAACAAACAAACAGACACGTTCTTGTTCTTAAGTCYGACAAAGTGACTCTTGTACGCCTTTGACACGGATATACAATGTAAAGCATAGCAATCCACTTGACTAAATCTCTTTCCCCTTTCCCCACACTGCCATCATGTGACCAAAAACTGTAATCGCGCCTAAGGAAATTAAGCTCACATCGAAATGTAACATTGTCGTCTATGCGCCTTTAAATCGCGAGTGGAATCCCRGACGCCATTTTGTCTCAGAGCTGTTTTCCACTGTATTGGACTGTGAACTCTGTCTTGTTGAAGATTTTCCAAAATTCAGGATTATTCACCATCAGGACAGCTTTATAAGATAGACATTTGCTATAATCGTRCTCCTGGACTGATTAATTGTAACCGGTGAAGAATGAGGACGACCGCCCCCCCACCCCTCACACACACAATATACCTGGACATTTTATACATTCACTTACACACTAAAAATATTGTATATAATTGTAAATATTGGTATCTGGAGCTACTTCCGTGATTGACCCATGGTCCGTTCGTATCTGTGGAAATGTTCGTAAGTCGGGGACTACCTATATAGAGATAGGGGTTATTATTATAATACCTGAAGTTAGGGTGTGGAGTGATGCTGGGCGTCGTGCCGTCTATGACCCCGCGCTCATTAATGGTCAAAGACCCGCCCGGCTCCAGGAGCGCGTTCAGCCGATCCAACACAGA
>QMIH01001926.1:38263-60945 GCA_003987875.1 Clarias batrachus
TTTAACATTTTAAACGTTCACTTATACACTGAAAATATTACTTATAATTGTAAATATTTGTATCTGGTGCACTGCAGTGTCTACTTTTTTGTAAAATACACATGAGCTACTTCCGTGATTTGTTCGCATCTACGAATGTTAGTTATGAACCGTGGTCCGTACGTATCTGCTGAAATCCGTAACTCGAATGTTCGTAAGTCAGAGACTACCTTAGCTTTTAGACAGCACTATAAATTATTCAGAACGTTGCTTGAATGTGATTTTCTTAAYGTGCGAAAAGGTCTTGTTCAACATTTCTTCAGCTAGTTTTCTATTGTGTCATTGTTGTCAGTCCGTGGCTCTGACCTGAAGGTTCTGCATGACTTTGACCAGTTTGGTGCAGTAAGACGGAGGAAGGCTGCAGCGTTGGTGAAGGATGGTCTCCAGCTCTTTACTGGGCAACTCGTCAAAATGCAGCTCCACAAAGCGATTCCTGAACGCCCTGGACAAGACCTACGACGAGACAGAAATTAGGAAGGAGATCTACAAGATTATACGTTACAGCTAACGAAACTTTCACAAGAAACGCAAAACACGAACTGTTCATAAACACTCTCGATACCTTTCTGCCTCCATAGAGACCAGGGGGATTCTGGGTAGCAAACAGCATGAATCTCGGATGGGCYTTCACTACTTCCTGGGTCTCGGCGATGAAGAGCTCCCTGTTATCATCCAGCAGCCTGTTCAGGGCCTCGAGGACGTCGGTGGGGGCGAGGTTCAGCTCGTCCAGGATGATCCAATAGCCTTTGCGCATGGCATCGATCAGGACGCCTACGGAACACACAGACTCTTGTACCACACACTATATATTCATATGAAGATCTCAGACTTTGACTCGGACACCGAACGAATCCTCCGCACCTTCTTTGAAGACGAGCTTCCCGTGCTCGTCGGACGAGTAGCAGCCGATGTACTCCTGGATGTCCGTGTGCTCGTGGTTGTTGATCCTCACACACTGGTTCCCCGTGGCGCCCGCTAGCCATCTGACCAGGCTGGTTTTCCCGACCGATGTTTCACCTTGGATCAGCACTGGGTGGATGCTGAACACCAATAAAAAAACAACATTGGTTTAGTTCCTTTAAGGCAGCATCTCTGCCGGAATATTACTCAGTGGTGTGTAAGAGTGCGATGTGATTACCCAGCAGCCACCACGCGAGCCAGATCCCGCAGGTTGAGGCGCACAGAGGGAGTGAGGATGTAGCTCGGGTCTAGGGCGGGGTCCATGTCGCCCTGACCCAACCAGTAGCCTTCTATCTGCAGGCAACCACGGGCACGGGGCTCGGGGATCGGCTGTGGAAATGGAGACGAGGCAAAGGAGAACAAATTTAGCCTTAAATTTACAAATATTATTAAAAGAGTGTAAAGTCCCCGACTTACAAACAAGTTCCGTTCGTAAGTCGCATTCGTTCGTAACTCAGACAAAGTGAGTCTTATACAATTTTGACACAAATACACAAGGTAAAGCATAAAAAACAAACAAACACAGAGGTTTGGTGTTTCGGTTCCACATTATACTCTCGTGACACTGCGCCTCCAAATCACGAGGGGAATCCCGGTGACGCAGTGAGCCGTTTTGGACCGTGAACTCTTTTTCCGAAATTAGGATTATTCACCATCAGGACAGATTGACAGGACAYACATTTTCTATCATCGTGCTCCCGGACTGATTCGTTGAAAAYGGTGAGGCGGACTCATTTCTCCTGAGAAATTGATCGTAACAACAATTACAATCGCAGCTTCTTGCTAAATGTTTTAAAACTCTGTACTCTGGTACCTGTTTAAGACACTTGATGTTTCCTCCCAAAATGTACTGATGTACCAATTTCTCCACCACGGGATGAGAACTGCGGTCCAACTGTGTTAGAAAGCTTAAGCAAAAACCCTGAACACACACACAAAAAAAAAAACGCACAGTTTTAGCTCGGAATGCAAAACTAAAGATTTTCCAAAATTATAACGAAAACAGTTTTTCTGGGACAAAGAATAAAAAGGACGTCCTCACCTCATAGAGAGAGCGCTGGACGCTGTAGCAGGGGTTAGCGGCGGCGTACTTGAGAGCACGGCACAGCGTGCGTARACTGTAGTGAGGTTTGTGGCCCGTGCCRTCAACTAAGCGCGACTTCGCCTCCTTACGGATGGCCAGATAAAAGCTGCACAAAAATAAAAACAAACGAGAAGAGCTTTGGAGCTTTGAAAAGCAGATTTTCACTTTCGCACAGCGGCGCTTGCTAGGACTAGGGATGAAATGGGTCGGTTCGCAAACCTGATGATTCCCTGGATGGTGCTCCTGTTCAGGTTGAGGCCTTTGAGGTAATCCGAGACCAGGATGCGCAGGTCGCCCTCGCTCTCCAGCTCCTCCACGTACAGCTCRGTAAACCGGTTGCGGAGGCCCAGGGGCAGGTTCCTCTTGCCGACGTCGGTGGCCGGGTTCATGCAGGCGAACAGGCGGAAGTCGGAGTTGCGCACCAGGGGCTCTGCACGYGTGATTTCGTGTTAGTGTTGGTCATTTTGTAAAAACAGATAACCAGCGATCATGCGTTGCATTTGTTTTCGGCTCACCTGTATCTCCTCGGTCCAGCAGCACCAGAGAGCCGGCGCTGCCCTCCAGCAGGCCGCTCAGACACTCCAGGGTCTCGGCTGCGGCCAGGTTGATTTCGTCGAGCAGGATCCACTCTCCCTTTTTGACCGCCTGCGCCAGCGTACCCTAAACCCGCAACATGGACACGAGTTATTCTTTTTTTTTTTATGTACTGAAACATTTTTTTTAACCGAAGCGTACAGTTTTTGTGCTTTTACCTCGACGAAGGCGAACACCAGCGCCGATTCCCGAGCTCGGATCTGCTCCTGAGTCTGACTGAGTCTGAGAGCGAGTGCCTCCCACTGCTGCTGCAGTATCGCAGCTGATCACAACAACACACACACACACACACACACACACACACACACACACAAACAGACGTGTAACCCTTCTTCCTTTGATTTACACACATACAGTGTAAACATGTTTAAAGTGTCGGGACGGACTCGGGTTACCGTTGGGCTTGTCCTGCAGCTCCTTGGTGAGAGCCGACTTGCAGACGTGGTCCATGAGCTTGAGCAGGTCCTGCCAGCGCTTGCCTCGGAAGCAGGTCTGCACGTGACCCAGGAAGGTGAGGTTCTGCTTGCGCGAGTACGTCTGAGAGAACAGATCCTCGAAGGCCTCGCGCAGGGGCAAAAGGATGAGCTTATGGTCCACGGGTTTGTACCTGACACACACACACGCAACATTATTTTCTAAGAACTCAATTCACAGGTGCCCTTTTTTTGGGRGGGATTTCTCTCCCTAATTTAGTAATGTCCAATTCCTCCCCGTCACTAGGGGCGCTCTCACATTAAGGCTACCATGATTAAGAGCCGTGATTAATGTGGGAGCACTAAGTACCTCTCATCCCTCCCCTCTGAGAGAGAGCTCAGCCAATCAGCTCTCTCTAGGTAGATCTCCCTCACACTCACCCTCCTAGGAGATCCGCAGTGTCGCTCTGCTGGTTCATGTTGATCACACGCAGTTTGTGTCCTGAATTCAATGATGATAAAAACAAATAAAGATTTATTATAAATCCAGTCCTCTATCTCATCAAAACTGTAAGCTGAAAAGACAGACAATCCCGCTCGCCTGTTAATCCGGCAAGGTACTGCACGGTGGAAGTCTTCCCGGTGCCCGTTTCTCCAACCAGCARCACGGGTTCGCCTTTCGTGATGCACACGGCCAGCTGCTCCAGGAGCACGGAGGAAGGACGCGTAGCAGCAAACGTTTGGTTATCTCTGTAAGGAAAACATGCGTGAATGTGCCTACTACATGGGCGTGGCTCCTTTAGCATGAATTAGCGCATGAATGTGGCATGGAACGGAGGCGGTTGATGTGTGTGGCACTGCAGAGGCGTTACTAAAGACCGGGTTACTTTGATAGCAGCCTTCAGCTCGTCTATATTGTTGGATTATTCATCTTCTATTCATCTCATCTAATACAGCGTAGATGCTCTATGGCAGGGGTCTCAAACTCAGTTCCTGGAGGGCCGCAGCCCCACAGAGTTTTGTTCCAACCCTGCTCCAACATACATACTATGTAGTTTTCAAATAAGCCTTAATGACTTGTTTAGTTGGATCAGGTGTTTTTAATTRTGGTTGGAACAAAACTCTGTAGGTCTGCGGCCCTCCAGGAAATGAGTTTGAGACCCCTGCTCTATGGGCTTCGGATCAGGGCAGCTGTCTGACCAATCAACACACAGTAATGACATCAGATGTGCTCCATCAGGGGTTCCTCCGTGCGTTACCATGGTAACAGAAGCACCTTGAAATATTTCACTTTATATGTAACTGATTTAGACTATCAGAATAATAATCAAATGAAAATATGAAAAAAAAAGACTTTATACAAATATTGCACACACTAACATACTTTCTTAGCAGTCAATTAAACATTAGTTTGATGCCGATTTATCCCTTTATGACCCTTAACGAACGATCTCTGGTGTTTCATAAAACTTTCATAAGAGTCTTGTTGTCGTATCAGTATAAAAAGAGCTCCTGAAACGACCCTGGACTCCAGGAAGCYTCCGTTCAGCACGTTTGCCTCGTCTGTTTAATGTGCTGAGGGCTGTGCCGATGTAGCGAGAGATCAATTCAATGTTTACTCAATTTACCAGCAGGGGGGAAAACGGCTGGCACCTAAACCAAAACTGTCCATAATAGCCCGGAGACAGATGGGGGGAGAGAGAGAGAGACATGGAGATAAAGAGAAGTGTGGGGTGAGACGAGGTGAGGTGAGGTGAGACGAGCTCTTACACAACGAGGCGCACGGCGTCGCTCTGTTTCCGCAGCAACATGGCGCGTCCTACGGCCACCTCCAGCTCGGTGATACTGATGGCAGGCTGGTACATCTGACAGAAATGCTGAGCCTGAAACAGCACATTGATGAGTGTGTGACATATCCGACATGGACATCCCAAAAACCTGACAGGATGCTGGACACACTTGCGCCTTATTAAAACTTGCTAGACGTCTCGGTCATGGATGCTCGTGATATTTCAATATTTTGTTGCACGGAATCTATTTGTGTGTAGAATCGCAATATTTTTTTATGTGTTTTTATTATTGTTTATTATTCTTACCTTCTCTTTGGAGATGTTGAGCCTGATGCCGATGATCTCGGCTAGCTTCAGTCGGCTCTCTGCTTTCGACAGCATGGCAGTGAAGCAGTCCAGAGCCTAGATCACACACACACGGCATTTTATTAACACCCACATAAACAGTGATAAGAATTAGTCTTTAACATCAGCAAACAAACTAATCACTATTATTTTTATCATTATTGTTTTTCTTTTTGCGATTTTCTCCCTAATTCAGTTGTGTCCAATTTCTACCCGTCACTAGGGGGCGCCACATTGAGTCTACCACTGCGTCACTCGGAGGGCCTTTTATTATGCATTTTAACATTTCACTTCTTCACACCACAGCTCCTTTAGTTTGTAAAGCGTTGAACGGAGCACTGAACCGGTAACTCAATCCGGATGCTCAAATGAATCAGATTTCTTTTACGTAAACAGGGTATATGACAGCAAATAAAGAATGTTAATGATTAATCGTAAATTGATCGATTAAAACCGATAAGGTTTGTTTTGCACAATATTTCTCAGTAGTTCACATACCTACAGTGTTATCATGTACACTGGCATTTCAGGTACTGGCCGTGGATATTTAGCAAGCATGGTTCTACAGGAGCGTCTTGTTTATATAAATAATTAATAGATTTTTGATAGGTTATGTCATATCAGAGATCCTACACCAAATAAAATGAAATTTCTTTCAAAACCGTCCCTCGATTTACCCTTTAAAATAAAAAAATATATATAAACCATATAACCAGGTAAAGTCCGACTCACCTCCAGGAAGACGTTCTGCGCCGTGTTGGAGGAGGAGCTGTCGAASTTCACGCATATTCTCTCGCACCACTTCAGCAAATCCCTGTTTACGACACACACCTCTGACTCTTAAATACACTCGAAATCCATCTCTCTACATTGTTACAGCGTACACAGTAATCCTGTACCATATATTGGATTTCGTTCATATGTTTCATCTGTATATTTAGGCTAGAGAGAGAGAGATCTACAAGCAGCACGTATTCAGGCAAAATCAGATCAAGGTATCATAAGATCACAGCATTTTCTTTTTTGGGCCACATAATGGCTTCGATCGATACATCACCCCCGTTGGTGTAGATTGATTTCTCCTTTACTAAAAAAAAAACAAATAAAATCGGTACATCTCTGGAGGGAGTCCAAGCAAGATCCAGTTCAGGGTCACTCAGTGTCACAAAGTGCTTTTTCGTGTTAACTTTACCTCATACAGAGTTCTCGGCCTTCCAGCGGCGCGGTCCGGTCCTCGCTCGKGTTCTGTGGGCCGGAGCCGGGGACGGCGGCTTGGTGTCGTTCTCCAGTCAGTTGGCAATAAATATCCAGTAATCGATCTACCACCATGGATAAGTTAGGGTACTTATTTAGCACGACCTACGAGAAAGCAAAAAGAAGCTGAGTTACAACACAAGAACAACACAAGTATATAACTGTGATAATATCAGAATATATTAGTGCGTGCCTGTTTGAGCTCCTCTCTGGTCATATTCCCGATCTGAAGCTTGTTCCAATACTTGTCTAGTAGAGCCGCGTGGGTGCTCTGYGGCCGGTGCCACACTCCGCCGCTGTGGAAAACCCTGAATAACAACCGGAACAGATCACTGCACTGATTTATCAGTGATATTATTGTCAATTTTTTAAAAACCGAAAGTAAAATGATTCATAGTGAATTAATGGCATAGAAATCAATGATACGGTTTGTTTTGCATAATATTTCTCAGTTGTTCACATATAAATGTATATTACCTCGCACAMCACCAGAGGGAGCACTTACGTTMCTGTTACCACCTACGATGCACGGTTTTATCACTGATATACAGAGTTGGCTACTATATAACACGCTACTGTAACCTAATTACTGTTCCTGATAACGCAGTATTGTAACGCGTTATAGTTAAATGCATGTAATTTGATTACAGTTACCAATGCCAAGAACATTGCGTTGGGGCGTTACAAATGTAGTGTTTAAAAATGTATCAAAATGCATTTAAAAATCATGTTTTGCGTGGCAGCATCAGTTAACGAGCATTTGCCTTAATCAATCAGACCTTTGTAGTTTAACATTTGATGTTGTAACGGGTTCACTCTTTTTGCACTGTTGGCACCACAGACACACGGAGACGAGACAAGGTCATGCGGGAAAAGGGTGGTTTTAGTTAGAAAACGAGGAAGGAGAAGGTTAAACGAGGGAGGGTGGGGAAAAAGGGGAGGGGAGTGAGCGAGGAGTGACAACAGGTTGAGGCGCACGCCGTGACAGATGTTTTCAAAGTAACTTAAAAGTAACATTTTACCTGCAATAATCAGTAAAGTAATCAAATTACAAATTTTAAAATAGTAATTAATAATTTGTAGTAGATTCCCTTTTTTTTTTTAAGTAACTTCCCCAACACTGGTGATATAATTGTCAATTTTAAAAACTTACTTTGCTTACCTTCCAGGCCCAGGTGTCTGGGTTGATAAAAACCGATCGGCCATAAAGCAAATTAAGCATGTTAATCATCAGTCACGAGAATTTAACGGGGTAAAAATGTAGAAATAACCTATAAGCTTTGTTTTGCGTTATATATTTCTCAGAAGCTCACAAACCTATYAATACCTGCACTGAACACTCTTACTTTGCTTAACTTCCCGACACAGGTGTCCCTGTTAATAAAATTAAATTAAAAAAAAAAACACATTAAGTACCAAAGACGATTCATGGCAATGCTCACAAAACACTACAAAAAAAAAACCTCAGGTTTGGGACTGGATAAGTAACGAATCTTTCAGTAAAAAAAAAGATTATTTACACGTTATTACCGCTTCCTCCTTTTTCCTAAGTGGCATTACTTGTTGCCATTGGCTAGTCTTACTCATCACGCAAAACCTCWTTATTTTTCCTCCGTTACTGTTTCTTACCGTCTCGTAGCGAAGAACTGGAAGCCAGGAGCAACCTGAATGCAGTCTTCCCGACCTGGAATGGTCAGCTTCTTGTTCTCCATCAGCGGCAGCAGCACAGATATCTGAACAGCGAACACATGACAACACGAGAACGCTATAAAAACTATCAGGGGGAGAAAAAAAAGCCTGACAGGCCCTTTGTGTTTGGGTTGGAGTCTCACCACATCCAGCGGTGCGTGGTCGATGTCCTCCAGTAGGATCCAGTACCCCTTGGAGACGGCCTGAGTGAGCGACCCGGGCTGCCACACAAACTTGCCTGGGACGTCCGTGCATCTGTACATCCCGAGCAACATCTGGAGCGCACGCRGAGAAATCAGACATCATTTAAGTCGTATTCAGACATTTAAAAAAAATAAAATTAAAAAAACGGAACCCTCACCTTGCTGTCGGTCTGATCTCCCAGTTGAACCTTGAGGATGTTGGGGGATTTAAYGTGCCCYGTAGCATTTGCTAAATATTCAACAAGAGCGGTTTTCCCACATCCTATAGGCCCTTCAAGAAGAACGGGCTTCTGGGATGCCACGGCCATGGCGAGTCTCCTTAGGTTTCGACACGTGGAGTCGACCAGCACCAGCGTTTTCAAAGACGTCTGCAAGCGAGAACACTATTACAACAAACAACAGAGGAGGATTTTCGAGATCCCATATGGTGAGCCGTAGCTATACAAAATACTATAAAAGCAATGCATYATCATTATTATTATGGTTATCATTATTATTGTTGAGGATACCTGTTCTTCCTGCCGAGGCGTCAGCCTGGGCAAGATCACACCACACACGGCGGTGATGCACGGCGAGAGATCTTCCGCTCCTATCCAACCCTTGGTGAGATTATTTTCCATTTCTACTCGCCACATCACAGAGCCCCGATTGGCTAAAACCAGAGCTCGCTCAGCCTCCAGCTGCTGAGTCTCCTCTAACGACCTGACGATGCACAAACAGAGAGGACTGAGGCCCAAGAGCACACACTTCAACGTAGGGAYGGGAATCACCCGTCACCTCCCAATACCTCGCTGCCAATTAGATTAATATTGGGATTCTATCCAAGTATCACGATTGTATAAATAGCACGAGTCGATATTACAATTTTCCCTGATTTTGTTGATTACTGATTAATTAATTAATTAGTTTTCCCACCGAATGCAGCATTAAAACACTACAATATAACTTCAAATACAAGAGTTTAACATTTAAAACATTAAAGTGTGCGTGACCTACTTCATTTTTAGATGTAGAATCTCATCACTGGACAGAACCTTCCTCAGGAAGATGGTTTTCTGGTTGTCGGTCATGTGGGACACCAAGGCAAGGCACTGCGCTGTGTAACTTGAATCAAATACAATAAGATGAACATAGGATGAACATCGGGCAGGATGCAAAGTCGGAAAGACAGAAACGAACACGGCTAGGTTTCAGAGGCGTACCCTCGGACCAAGACGTCACTCGTGAGCAGCTGGGAGATACAGACGCTCCAGTCCCAGAGCACACGGAACTTCTCGCAGTCGCTCTGAAGGAAGCGCAGTGTGGCCCCCATCAGGTCGCGCAGCTTCATGCGCCTGGGCCCGTACTGTATAGAGGCGGCCTCTTCGCTAGTGAAAAAGAGTCTCTGAAAGACGGGCGGCGCGTTGGTGAAGTACCTCGCCGCGAACCTGGACATGGAGAGGAAGCGGCTGCGTTCAGAAACGACTTCAGAGTGTGACTTATGTTACCGTGAGTGATGAATGATAGACATGCTTACGCCTGAGCATCAGGGCTGACGCTGAGGAGCTTGCTGAGCGCCACACACAGCCTCTCGTGGAGGTCGTGGTTGAGGCGGACGTCATTCTTGATCCGCTCGGCGTTCCTCTCCAGCAGGTCGAGCACGAGAGGGCGGAGGTGCCGGGCGACCAGGAGCGTGTACTCCTTCTCGATCAGGAGCTGAGCCAAACATGACAGGATGGCTTGTCTGTCCTGCTGGCTCCAGCTCTAAAGGAAAGAAGGATGGTTAATAAATGAGGTTAACCAAATCAAAATGTGAGTGAGATGCGACAGGGTATCCAAAGGTTCGTTTACAAGTTCGTTTTTTTTTTGTGAACAGAATAGCACCAGATCCTGATGTCCACAGGACGAGGTCTTTTGGCTCTCTCATGAAGGCTGGAGATCCTTGCGACTGCCTTGGTGTGTTACAAAACTAGTCTCGAAACTTTTTGATACAGACATTAAACAGGATATTAACATTTGTGTCACACTGTTAAATACATACATCAATGTGTGTGTGTGTGTGTGTGTGTGTGTGTGCTGAATGTTAAACATTTAGAAATAAATATTATTAATCAGGTGTTTATAAATATTACATAGCTATGGGAGTAAACAAGCTAGCTAACCTAAGCTAACACGTGCAGGATTTAATTGATGATAAATGAATACATTATTAACAAATAAACAGTTTAATTTTGCCCCCAAAAGCATATATATTTGTTACACTCAGAAAAGGAACGTTATGCAGAACTGCAGCGCGCACGAGCCCCAGCGACACGAGCTATCGTTAACGGTCATCCCCGCGCGCGAGCGAGAGAGAGAGAGAGAGAGAGAGAGAGAGAGAGAGGGGTTACTATGGCAATCGGTCGGCGTGTGTTCGCTGTTGAGGCGCGCGCGCGGCTCACCTGCTTGGTCAGACGCTCGCTGAGCTCGGCGCGGCTCGACCCGGTGTGTGTAGAGATCGCGGTCAGGGACGCCAGGCTCAGCTCCACCGTCTCCATGCCGTCATCCAGCCGCGCGTGTAAGAAGGGACAGCAGCCTCAGCAGGTCTCAGGGACACGTGCACAGATTTTTTTTTCTTTTTCTAATTGTATAGAGTTTACCGGATTATGGATTCGGTGTAAGAGAAAATCAGAAGGTTCATCACCGGATCAGATCAAATCAGATCAGTCCGGGATGGATGGATGACAACAACATCACCGAGCACGTTCCCGACAGCGTTAAAGTGCCCGTGCACATGTGAGGGGAGAAGGTGGATCACTTCCGGGTCATTCGCGACAGAACAACAGCTTTATTTGTACTTATTAATATTATATTTAATGTCGATTGAAGATTTTAAAAAATAGGTTAGTAGTTCATGATGTTTAATGGGATAATGATAAATTTACGATATGTTTAATAAAAGTAATTATCGTGGAATAAACGGCAGAAAAACATTTAATTAAATTCATTCTAATTTTGTATTTATTTTGTGTCTGTGCTTTATACAATGTTTATTATTGAGCAGCCGAATGACTAACAACATTCAATTTGATTACATTTTATTCATTTTGTTTATTATACACTACTACTAATAACAATCATAATAAATTTTAAAATACAGTAAGTTTAATAAAGGAAGTTATTGTTGAAAAACATTTATTTAAGATGTACTTGCATGTTGCATCTCTATGCTGTATATAATGTTTATTCTATTATTAAATTTGAATTGTATTTAACAATTATTATTATTATTAAAAATTAATGAAATAAAAAATGGGCAGAGCAAACATTTATTTTAATGGTTTTTTGTTTTGCATGTATATGTGTATTTTATTATTCCAAAGCAATAATAATAACAATAGCTTATTTTTTCTTTATTACTGTTAATATTAGTACCATTGTTATTTTACAATGCTTAAGAGCAAAACATTACTTAAAATGTACTTATATAGCATGTCTACGTTTTATAAGGTATTAATTTCATTAATAAGAATAATAAGAATAACAAATAGTCTCACATTTGAGCTTGCTGTACAATGTAGGTTGTAATCAGTACAGGTTTAGTTTGTTACAATGTGATTAATAAAACTAAATCCCACCCACTCCACATGTTTTACTCTCTTGCCGTTAAACTGAAACCCCGGAAGATTAGAGACCGCGCGAAAATGTCGTCACTTCCTGTTTTGCGGAGCGGGTCGGGTTGGCGCGGTTGTTGTTGGAGCAGAGCTGGTCTCACTCGGTAAGCGGAGAAATTACATCCAAACGAACGGTTTCTTCATGAGCGCCCGGCGTGATTCGGCTGTCACGGCTTTGTGCGTTAGTAGTTTACACCGGGTTCTGTTGAAATGTTCGTAAGAAGTTGTTTTTATTCGCTTTAGTGTACTATTGTATGCTAAGTGTAATCAGACGGTATCCCAAACGGCTCGTGACGCCCTGCACGAGCGCACTCCGGCACGGCGCGTGCACCCTGTGCAATAGTACACTAAGTGACAAGGCGGCGCGGTTGTAGACACAGCCAGTGTGCAGCTAGTTTTGCTGGATGTTMGCGAACAGGTTGTCAGCTAAATCTGAGTTCTTATGTAGGGAATCACGCATATAATATACATATAAACATATAAAATGCACCGTATTGTACTATTTATTCTAATTAGCTGGTAAGTGACACATTTCTGCCGGGATCTGTGCCAATATTTTCTAGCCAATATTTAGAATATATGCTAGCACAAGTGCAAGCCTGCTTCCCTTTGTTGTTATGGCTTCAGATATTATGCTGAAAGTTTACCTGATCACTAACACAGTGTTTTTCATTCAGACCTCTCGAGAAATGTAAGGTGTGCACGAGCTCACAGTGATGGAGATGAGTGCCATAGATGAGCTGTATGGTGATCTGGGTCAGGGACATCCTGGTAAGAAACCCAAAACATCATTATGTGGATTATGAAGTGTGTGTGAAATGTTTTTAACATGCAATCTCAGTCATCACCGTAATCATCATGTGATTACAATCATGTAACCACCATCACTTTTATAATTGCCCTGTAATCGCCGGTATCATCATGTAATCGTAATAATTCCGATCTTGTAGTTGTCTTTATAATCACCATCATGTAGTAGTAATCACTATCATTGTGTAGTAGTAATCATCGTCATGTTATCATTGTCATATAATCATTATGTTGTCGTCATCATCTGCTCTAATTCTCCCACAGATATCTATTAAACCACTTAGGGTTTATTAAACTAAGTTAAAAGAATGTAAACATTTTAAAAAGATGCATTAATTTAATTATTATTTCTTATCTTAACCAGTAGGAATAATAATAAAAAATTAACCTTTCCAATGTATTCTGTTTAGTTTCCGTCCTCAATTACGATGAAGACTCTGTGGATATTTACTCAGGACTTGAGGACAGTCCCCGCAAAAACTACGGTGAGTGTGCATTATTTTTATTTTTTTTTTATATTTGTTTGTTTATTTATTTACGCACGCTTTCATTAGTAAAAGTAGGCACGTGATTACACTGAGGTTCTTCATTTATTTTGTTCAATTTCCTATCGCTGGCGCTAGACCTGGACTTTTGCTCACTTTGTCATCTGTTTGTTTCTCCTCAGGCAAGGCCGGCAGTTTTCTTTCACCGAACACGGTGAAAGGGTCGTTGGATTTGTACGAGGAGCTCATTACCGAAGAGCAGGAGGAGAAGGACGCAACCTATAATGAGGTTTAAATAGTTTTCTTTTTGTCATCCTGTATTTGATTCTTATTCACACCTCTTCAGTAACCTCTTATCTGATTCCATTGCAGTTGAAAGGTAAATTTGTCGCGGCACAAAACCAAGTACAGGATTTGCTCGCCAAATTGCAGCAGATGCAAACTAAGGTACGTGTTTAAAAGAAAAAAAGTGTGTGTGTGTGTACATATATTATAGTGGAAGCCAAAATTATTGCGGCAACATCTGCCATGTATTATGCCACGTATTATAGTTTTCTCTGTGCACAGAACAGGTGATGTTACTAATTAGTTTGAGCCTATCTGGCTAAAGAGTTGTGCTAATAAACAAGTAAAAAATAAAAAAAAAACTAGCTATGTGACAATGGTATTCAGTTTCTGGAGTCATCTTCTTGGCCTGGGTCATCTTAAGACCTGAACTGTTAGACAATGGTGAAGAAGGCAGGAGCAGTCAAGAACCCGTCTTCTGTACATGATCTTCAGGAAGCGATCAAGCAGCGATAGATGAGACAAGTGACACCAGAGTAATGCAGATGTTGATTTGACACTCTGCCCAGCCTCATCTAGCAGTTTTTGAAGAGTAAAGAGGTTCACAGTAAATGTTGATTGCTGTATAGAATAGAATATATTTGTTAGATATATAGGATAGGGTATACTCCTTGTAGACCTTTCTATAGTATATTTTTTTAAATATCAAAATAAGACACACAAGGGAGAAAACATTTGTGGGCTGTGCTATTCGAGGAAACTCATGAATGGTGGGAAAATGTCATGAATCAGAAGTACTGTTATCTTTGTGATGCTGAAATGAATGTTTTCCAATAACACTATGCCATKTATTATTACTTACAGTAGCATTTCTTCTGAAGATTGACTTTTTATCAGTTTATAGTAATGTTAAATAACTTCAAACTGTAAGTTGTAATGTATTAGCTATATATACACAACTTTAAGACACAAATGCTAACATACTTTAAGTCTTCTGACGAATAAGGACAAGAATCACCAGTGACCAGTTGATAAAATACAATATCACAATATCTAGGTGGCGATTCGATTTCTATCAGGTGTCTGTTAGTATTGTGATTTTTTTGATTATGCTGTAATGATAAACAAACTTCAAAATTAATTTGCTGCTACCCAAAATGTGTATAGCTTGGAGCACACCACCTACAGGATTATAGAGAAACTGCAAATTATTTTTTACATAAACCATATTTCCTGGACATTCATATTTTTTTCTTTTACTCAGATTTGAGAATTTTGTATATTATTGCATTTATAGCGTAGGAATAATAAGGGATAAACAAATTATTAGGAAGGACTACCAGATATTTAGATAGAATGATAAGGCTTTTTTTCTATGCTTACAGAACTCAAGTTTGCACCAAGAGAACACACTGCTGAAGAAAAACATATGTGCACTTATCAAAACTGCTAAGATGGAGATTGTTAGGAAGGATGAGGAGATAAGCAAATTAAGCAAAAGGTAAATGATCCAGCTGTTCGCTGTGTTTACAATAGACATGTGTATGCGCCATCTATGCAGAAATAACACGTCTTTGTGTATTTGCTTTTTCTGCAGATCGAGTTGGGGTGGTTTTCATCCATATGCAAGGGAAAGAAGGCAGGATGCCTCCAGCAGGAGGTTGCCAGGTTTGAACAGTCCTGTCGGTCCTGTCAAGGAGTCTCCGGATCTTAAGAAAGTATCAGCCGAAGTGTCCCAGAGTAGAACTTTAAACCAACCTGGTGATTCGTCCTCGGTGGCTGGCGCACCGGAGTTGTCTGTAGTGCTTCGGACATGCAACCACGAGAGTCCTTTAAATCGGCCAAATGAGCATTCTGGTAGTTTGGATTTGCCGTCTAGTGCTGTTGCACAAGAGCACAGGCCTGTCCAGAGTAACAAAGAAAGGGAAAGCACAAGCTCGAATTCAGAGACTAGCACTAGGCATAATACTTGTGATGAAACTGATAACAAGAAGGGAGAGAAACCATCTGGGAAAGAGAGTACCCCAAAAGAGAAGGGTGTTTCAGAAAAATCTCAAACCAAAATGYATAAAAACAGATTAGTAACCGAGCAGAGGGAAGCTGTGAAAGGGAGCTGCGGATCAGAAAGCGGTCAACATCAGCAGTATGACGATCTGATACCGCTCAGGAGATCCGGTCGTTCGAGGAGTCCTGTGTCTTCATCCACACCTGAGCCGTCTAGATCGAACGCAGACACGCAGAACCGGAAAGAAGAACTCCGACATAAGCGAGGACTGGAACGACAGGGCAGGCATACAGAGGTGTCTGGTGGGAGAAGCGAAAAGAGCAGCTTGGACAAGTCGCACCGGACGACGGAGAAAAGAGAAACGAGGGAGCAGCATAGAAAAGAGGAGAGGAGGCAAGAGGACATGAGGAAACGCACCAGAAGTGACAAGGAGTATGAGTATAAGAAGACTCACAGTGAGGAAAGACATAAATCAGATGAAAAGAATAGCAATAGAGCCGAAAGAAGAAGCACCAGGTCCGAGACTGGCAAAGAATACGAGAGGCAGAGCGCCAAAGATTCGAGTGCTGGCAGGGGGGTGGGACATAAAGCAGACAAAATACGTTCCGATGATGGAAAGGTCCGGAGCCACACCGACATGCGTGAGAACAGACGTCATGCTTCGCCCATTAAACACCACCGCAGTGCTCAAAATCAGAGAAAAGATCAAGAGGACAAAAAGAGAACATCTGGAAGAACCATTCAGGAAGAGTCGTGCAGGAGCAAAGCATCAAGCAGAGGTGTGAGTTCTTATCTAGACAGTGGCAAAGAGAGTATAAAAGGTAAAGGGAGCGGTAGGGGTGATAAAGACAAACAAATTGCCAAAGACAAAGGATCAACGACCGGTCCAGATGATGCAAGAATCCCCAAAATGAATGAGGACAAAAGCATCCAAGGAGACGTCCTAGCAAGCGCAGGAAGAAAATCTCCACCGAGGTTAACCACCAACTGTGATGGTTTGCCCGTTCCAGAGGAGAGCAGTCCGAAGAGGAAATTAACCTTTATGGAAACCCTTAACCTGACCGTCTCCCCRATTAAAAAGCACCACAACTCTGAACGAGTCGACGAGGCAGCAGTTTCTGAGCAGCCACTTCACTCTGAGGACACCCTAGTGAGCAATTCAACAACAGAAAGAAGTTTGTTCGACATAGGAGAAGAGTTCTGCGTCATCGATGAGATCAAGGATGACACCCTGGTGCTCTCAGCAAATCCAGCCACACAACCCTGTGATGAAGAACCATCAGCAAGCCTGGAGGTCAAGGAACCTGAGTTACCCCAAAGGATTGATGAGGACCTGTGTGAAACTCCATCTGGGAAGGCGAGTGTTACAGACTCAGAAATGCAAGAAGACGAAACCGTTTCCAAAGGAGATGCCGCAGATGTGTGTTCTACCAAGGATTCTCAGAAATTTGTAGCGGCCGATTCTGAAGTTTCTTTACTCTTTGAAAGTGCTAAACCGGTTGCCAGTCCCGCTGTTCCTTTAGCTGATGATTCTCAGGCTTCTGCAAAGAAGGATAAGGAGATCCGAAGAATCGATGGTGAGGATCTTAGCAAAGATGGCCAAACAAATAATAAACCAGAGGCATCAATTCAAAATGAGGAATCTCAGCAGGAAGTCAACACCTCAGTCATGGAAACTACTCCAGCCATTATGTGTTCAAATATGGACTCTGCTGTGTCCTTGGAAGTTGTGTCTAGTACTGTTACTGTGGAAAACAACCAAGAAACCATTAATAGTTCAGACACTGAGATCACACAGAGCCTTGAGAACCTGGATCCTTGCCCAGGCTCACTAGTAGAGCCAAGCGCTGATACGATTAACGTCAACACGACAGCCCAAGAGGAGATCGTACCATCTGAACAAGCAAGCTCATCTGAGCCTGATTCCACTGAGAACGAGATGGAGGTCATGTCCAGGCCTCCCCAGTCTGTAGCAGTTCTTCATGATGAAGATTCCATGATGCTCACCCTGAGCAACATTAAAGTAATTCCAGAAGCAATCAGTCCTCTTACAAGTCCTGTACGCCAGGTAAAGAAATCCCAGCAGCAGCGCTTGGGAAAGGAGACGCATGTCAAAAGTCTCAGCAAAGGTCAGTGTTTTCTGTGTTTTATTGTTATGGAAAGTCCAATAGGGTCTAGTAAGTTTTTGTGCAGGACAGTACAAGAAGTTATTTATCTTTTTTAAGAGAATTTAAAAAGAGCTAAGGTTTAAAAAAAGAAAGTGTTTATGTATTTATGTATGTACATGGACAAAAGTATTTGGCCAAACCTGCCACGACGTGATGACAACTGCTTCTGCTCTTCATTCTTGGAAGGTTGTCCACAAGATTTTGTAATGTTTCTGTGGGAATTCGCGCCCATTCATTCTGTTGAGCATGAGGTCAGACACTGATGTTGGACGAGAAGGTCTGGGTTGCAATGTCCCCTCCGCTCCTTATAGTCCTTGGTTTGTGCACTGGGGCACAGTCATGTTGAAATGTAAAAGGACCTTCCCCAAACTGTTGCAACAAAGTTGGAAGCATAGCTTTGTTAAAGATATCTCGGTATACTGAAGCGTTGAGATTGCCCTTCACTGGAGATTAGGGGCCTGATTGATTGAAACTCCTCAATTCATTAATTAACAGGTTTGGCCCGAATACATTTGTTCATGTGGTTTACATGTAAGATGTTGTTTTAAATGTAGAACTACATTTTAAAGTGATTTTCACGTAAGCTGTGTAGACATTATGTACATAATGTTTTTTTCTATTTTTCATTGGTTAAGATTTCTCTATATCAGCCAGTGTGGCAGATAAAGATGCTGTCAAGATGGACATGAACAAAGAAAACAAGAGACCCGAGTCTGTCGCCAAGCYTAGCCTGCCAAATGATCAGCAAGAGGCTCTCTCTTCTACCGCTACCGAAGAAGACTTGGAAGAAGGAGAAATTGTCAGTGAGAGCGAAGGGGAAGGGACGCTAGTCATTCAGAGTCCTCCAAACGAAGTAAGATCAGGTTTAAGGTGTAGTCCCAGATCACCAGGGTTACAGAAAAAATCACAAATGCGACCCGTTGTTCCTCCTGCCCGCAAAGAACAAGAGAAGAACAACACTTCTAAAGGCAGTCCATCCTCGAACAAGAGGCGCTTCAAAACCGTGACCGTTCCACCCAAGGCGAAAATTTCCTCTTGTGCTGATTTTATGAAAATGTTATCATTTATACGCTCAGAGCTGAGACGGAAGTACATGAAACTTCATAAAAACGTCACCAAACCCGCTTTTTGCTGCATTATCGAAATGTCTCAGGCCTCTTTCACGGAATTTGTCGACAGCGTTAACTTTCACAAATTTTGCTGTCAAGGAAACGAAGTAAAATCTCAGCTCAACAAGATCATCTGTTCCGTAACGAGCAAGGTCTCGAACAACGGCATCGTGAACCGTATCTTTGAGCAACGAGCCGAAGATCTCAAGCAGAAGCTGTGGAACTTTGTAGACAACCAGTTTGATTTCCTGTTCAAGGAACTAAAGGCAGCCCTTAAAAGCGATCCAGGTCTTCCTAAGAATAAACCTTGTTTAGAAGGAAAGCAGTCAAATTCTAACGGGAAGGAAGCTTTGAATGCGGATTTGTGCAGGATACAACCTAAAGAGCCTTTGAGCACAACTGAAAACAGACCAGAAAAAAAAATCGAAAGCGAGGACCAAAAAGTCCAGGAGAAAATTTCTTCTTTAATTAGTGTGCCGTGTAGAGGCCTTGGGAGCAGTGGTAAAAACATAAAGGCAACCATGGAAGAGGGGCCCAATGGATCAGAGCTACCCACAAATAACCAGTCTAATCAGCTACAAAAGGTTTCATCCTCTGAGAAATCTCTCGAAGTTCTTCCTGTACACGAGAACAGGACCTCCTGCTATGCCCGTCGTCTTTCTCACAGTGGATCGACACACGATCGATCAGACTTTGAAATTCTGACCGAACAGCAAGCATCGAGTTTGACCTTTAATCTGGTGTCAGATTCCCAAATGGGAGATATCTTCAGATGTCTCTTGCAAGGATCCGATCTGCTGGAGAGCGTTGATAATCACAGCTGGCCTCTCAACACTCCAAGGAAAGACTGTCAAGCCGGAACGAGTCTCATTGGCATCATGACGCCSAGCAAGATGATCACACCACAGAAGCTTCTCACRTCGTGGACATCTATTTCACCGTACAAGTATCAAATGCCATTGAATCCAGCTCTCCTTGATGAAAACTGCATGCTGGAAGTTCCTTCTAACCCAACTGTCCAGCCCGTGGTTACAGCGACTTCCCATCAGCCGTTTTCGATTTTGGCTGAAGATCTGGCTGTATCCCTGACCATACCCTCACCATTGAAGTCCGATGG
The DNA here is from genome assembly GCA_003987875.1 of Clarias batrachus. Taxonomy (NCBI): domain Eukaryota; kingdom Metazoa; phylum Chordata; class Actinopteri; order Siluriformes; family Clariidae; genus Clarias; species Clarias batrachus. The sequence continues at coordinate 58,246 of QMIH01001926.1, forward strand.
CCACTTGAGCTTTCTGCACCCAGCTAACAACCAGCAGCTGTGCACGCCAACCACCATCATTAGCGCCCATTACAGCGAAGATGCGCTCCTTGATGGGGAAGATGCCACCGAGCAAGATATTCACCTGTCTCTCGAAACAGACAACTCSAGCAGTCCGTCGACTGCCAGCGGAAATTGGGGGGCGTCGGATCCTGCCGTGTTTCAGTTCAAGCCAAACTTGCCTATGCAGGCAGAGGTGATGGAGAAGTCCAAYGATCACTTTATAGTTCGGATCAGACATACGTCTCTAGGCACAGAAGAGGAGCCCCAAAAGGAGCRGAATGAAACACCGCCAGCTGCAGATGTTTTGTCCTCACTTCAAAGTGAGGCCGTGCAAACCATAGCAGGTCAGCTTCAGGTCACTTCAAATGAAAGAAGCAAAGTTGAAATACCAAGTATGAACACCTCAAAAGATGCCGCCGAATTGCYTCAAACCACAGAGAACCCGATTGAAAAAGTTGGTGATGAAGATACTCAAGATGCTGCCACAGGAGTTACTGCTGCCGCAGACTCTGAGCATGGGCCAAAGAACYCGTGCCACAGGGTCTCCAGGAAGCGGAAGAAGCATCATTCGGCACCAAAAGCGAAGCGTTCTAGAAGGGAGAAATCTCAAGACAAGCCAGAAAAACAAAAGCACAAAAAGAGATCAAAGTCATCTAAGGATAAAAACGAGAAGACTCCTGTGAAGAAGATCAAGACACCGTCTCCTCAGCTGTCTCCTAACAGTCTCTCTGCTAAGAACGTAATCAGGAAAAAAGGAGAAGTAGTGGTGACCTGGACCAGGTGAGTATATATTAGGCTTTTCTGCTATAAATCAAAATTGTGTACGCAGATGGTCATTGCGAATAATTAAAATACTGTTTTTTTGTTTTTCTTATCTCAAGGGAGGAAGACCGAGACATTCTTGTTGCGCTCAAAACGAAAGGAGCTTCCTCAAAAACATTTGCCACTCTGTCATCCAAGTTGAGAAAATCACAAGCGCAGGTATTTTTGGTGTTTTCATGGTATTTCTGATTAAATAACTATAATCTAGGGATGCTCCGATTGATCGGCGCGGTGGCCGAAAGTACAGTTCATCATGATTCACCGCGAGTTTTGGCGCTGTGATTACGTTTCCATCTTTCCGCGCGAAACATTAAACATGTTTGTCGAACGTTTATTTTTTAAGCAAGTTTTTAAACATGAAAAAAGTTTCATTTTATGCGGTCCTCGCGGATGCTTGCGGTCCTTGTAGAACTTTCAGCGACTCGCGTCCTACTTGTCTGCTATTTTATTTAATTTTAAATAAATTGTTTATTTAAATAATTTTAAATACATACATTATTTTATTTAAGCTCTAAGCTGTTTCCAGTTACTAACCAAGCGCAGGCTGCTGTTTTAAGATGGCGTGTTGCACATGTTGCTTGCCAATAAATACAGTTGTCAGTTCATGATATTCCACTTCTTGTAATTTCAATACTACATATAGTTTAATAAATAATGTTACATGATAAGGCTTCAAGTAGACCCTGTAATCGGTGATCGGTATCGGTATCGGCCGATACAGCTTCTAGAGATCGGTAATCGGCCCCAAAAATCCTGATCGGAGCACCCCAACTATAATCTGAGGTAAAGGCCAAGGCTTTACCTAACATTGTTTCTTTTCTGTTACAGGTTGAAGAGCGGTTCACCCAGCTCATGAAACTCTTTAAGAAGAAAGAGAAAATGGAGACCTGAGAGCCAGACRAKCCCATAGTTACTTTATGTCTAACCGTTCTTAATCTTGTTTGTATCACAAGCAAAGAAACCAGCATAATGTTCTTGTCACTGGATTTTGATAAGCTGGAGATTTTTTTCCCCTTTATTTCAGTGTTATTTTACACTGTTTTATTATTTTCTGGACAAAAAAACTGCAAGATAGAAGATCTGCAGTACCATGCTTTGAGAGGCACTTTTTTCTATTTTGGCACTTCGGTTTAGTTTATAGGTCATTATGTTAGATTCTAAGCATCAGCCAACATTTGGAGATGTTTACAGTGTCCTGTTTATTCCTACAGTCATTTTTTTTAAATGAAGGTGAAAGATCAGTTGTTACAAATGAATGACAGCCCGAAAAAATGGTTTTTGAACAGATCCTGAGGTCATTTAATGGCTTTCCGTTAAAGACGCTGGAGTCATTTTAGCTTAGTATCTACCTCTAAGAGATTGGAATAAGCAGCTTGAGCGAGAAGGAAAATAGTTTGAGAGGACATAAAGCGTGACAGACCATATACCYGTGTTCGTTAATTACCCAGAAAATGTCAAATGTCTCCAAACAGACATTCTTTCCCCTTGTTTGCATATAATTATCTTCCAAAAATCTTAGCAATTCAGATGAATAGCAGAGGAAACTGATATCTCAAAGCCTCCAAGTGAACATGTGTTCAGTTATTCATGACATTTCATAAAAGTCCCTATAAAAGTGATTATTTGAAATTTTTGTTTGTTTTAAATCCYGAGTTCAGAGTTATTTTCTTTCTTCTCAGATTATTTCTTGGTCTGCAGGTTTGTTTTGTATATATGAAAAATAGTAAAGTTGTTGGAAGGCTTTTATTACTCAATAAATGTATACCTTTTTTTTCTCGTTCTAAATGCACCTCTTGTTTTGAATTAATATTCTGTAAATATTGTAAAATGCAGGAA